>JAVXUP010002730.1:0-70000 GCA_033070095.1 Escallonia herrerae
AGGTGCGGATAAGTACGTCGCATATATTCTTCAGATTCCCATGTAGCCTCCTCAATTTCATGTTTCTGCCATAAAAACCTTAATTACGGGAATGACTTTCGGCCTTAACACCGGATCGCGACGGTTAAGAATCTCAACCGGTTGCTCTTTGTAGGAAAGGTCCTCCTGTACTGATAAAGGCTCGTACGACACAATGTGCGTCGGATCATAAACGTACTTCCTCAGATTCGATACATGGAAAACATTATGAATGTGTGAAAGCTCCGGCGGCAACGCAACTCTGTAAGCCACGGGACCGATCCTCTCTAAGACCTCGAATGGCCTAACAAACCTAGGGTTGAGCTTGCCTTTCTTACCGAAACGCATCACCCCCTTCCAAGGTGAAACTCTTAAAAACACATGATCACCTACCTCAAACTCAAGTTCGCGACGACGGTGAGATGTATAACTACCCTCTGTCCTGAGCTGCTTTAAGACGTTCCCGAATTACGTCAACGTTTTGAGTAGTCAACAATACTAACTCTGGTCCCAACTACCGTCTCTCTCCTACCCCATCCCAGCACAATGGAGTCCTGCACCTCCGTCCACACAATGCCTCCAATATCAATACTCTTAAATCACAAGATCTACTAACTACACTGTAAACTCCATCTCTACAATTTACCTTTTCTCCATTTGTGCCATTAAACCGTCGCTAAAGTCCAAGTAATCTCAATTTCGTAACGGGATATTACATTCTTCTCCCGTTAAAACTCGTCTTCAAATTTCCCAGCATTAATAATGTCCAACGCTTCACTACGTAACTCTAGTAGCATCTACATAATACCAGTACACTGCCTAAATTCCGCACCGAAAGTTATGTTCCAAGAATATTCAGATGTTACAGTACCCATTCAAGTCATATCACGAGTTCAAATCTCTGGGACTGTCACTTATGCTTTAACGTTCGTAGAACATCAAGGTCGACGGCTGTGAAGTTTGAGACTTAGTTGTCTTTCCAATGTACTTAAAACTCCCAAACCTCCTTTACTACCAAACATTTATCTCTATCTCTTGGTTTTGCAACGCCAACAAAGTTGTGGCACTTCCTACCAAATAATGTTCATATTATGACAATTTTTCGAAGAAATTAAACTGGTGAGTTTTCTAGTCACCCTGGCCACCATATCTACTATAAGCTAGAAATACATTATAGAATAAACAGGGGAATGTATTGAGCACATCAACTTAAATATAGCCAATGACTTACTGTAGATCCATATATTTGAGCACAACCTAGTTTTTAACATCAAAAAAGCCCACGACTCATATCACTTTAGGATTCAGTATAACACGCCTAACTTGAGCGACGATTGCTAATATGCCTTTATTCCATTAATGTGATACACATGTCAACATTTACCTAATATAATTCTAAGTGTTCAATCCAAAAGGGTGTGCAAAAAGATTATATATACGGCTGAGGTCCGAAAATCATATCTCGGTCTTCAATGAATTAGCGTGTTGAAAGATATATCTAACTTAACCTTCACGATAATGCAACCCTATCTCCATTTATATCGTTAATTGTCCTAAACGATTGAGTTTCACCAAACATGCGATGGTCACTAATATTCAAGAAATTGCAAATTAACCGCAAACCCAATATGAGATCCGGGGCATTACATTCCCCTCAAGTTAAACGAAATTTGGCCACAAATTTCACAATACTTACAACATCCACACACTAGGCCTTTGCTACGTAACTCCCATACAAACAACATAATAGCGAGCAGTGGTCCGTACCAAAATGTATCAGACGGATATTAAGCGTCATAATTCCCATTTCAAACCTTAATGCTAAGCTCAGAGGTCATCATTTATGCCCTAACACCTGCAGAACTTCAAAAAGATCACACAACCTTCTAAAAACTTCCAAAATCTCAACACTCTAATGTACCGACCACAGGCTTACAAGAGCTCTGTCTAACTATCGTGCTACATGTTATCCGACAACCTTAGTTAGCCTTTTGGCCAACTATAATCACATTTCTCCTTACCGTCTTAAGCCTGCTCCACCCATACATTAGAAGTTCTCGTGATTTTATATATAATTGTCCAAAATATTTGTCATAAACGCAAAATTGCAATTTAGCAACTTCAAATGTTTCTCTCTCTACACTATCGGATTCTGATTATAACTTAGGTTTTCGGAACCCGATCAGCCAAATCATTACTTAAGCTCTAAGTACCCAGGACCCAACCTTGTCATATACGCTCCTGCATTAAAAGTCGGGCTGCTATCAAAGTTCTTAAACTAACATATTAACCCACCATATCACTAGTAACACCACGTATAGACAGTGCATCTAAATCCATAAAAACAAAAGTAGACCACAATTGAAAAGATCTCATTCTCTTAATAATCCTCTTCAGGAAAAAGAAAAAATAATTCAAACGTAGCGATTAAAACAATTAGACAAACCTAGTCAATTCAAATCACCCACATACGGGTAAAGTTCTAGAAAAATAAAACTTTAAAGTTCAACTATATTAATTATAAAGAACTCTCAGAACTCAAATGCTGCCTAAATAACATGCATAACTTCAAGCCACCTTACGGATAAATCAGGCGAGATAGCAACAGGTTGTCTAGACCATGTAAACTAATGAATTGTATACACCTCGTGGCCCGCAGCTCATAGGAAAAAAGGTCACCCATGAGTTATGCAAAGTTCGTATAGCAGAACCTTACGGATAATTATGAAACAACTCAAACGTCCCATAATTTTGGAAACTTGTAACATGCATTAGTATATCGAGCAGAATAGAAGAGAACGTAATTATTGAGAGTGACATCAGCCAAATTAGAAATTTTACAAACGGATCACAACTAAATAAGGAACGCACAACGTAAACACGAATAATGAGATTATCCATGTAAACAGCTGCTTCAAGGGAGTGACAGAATTTCTGTCTAAACTTGATAGAGTTATATTGTGCGATAGAGAAAAAGTAGACAGTCATGAGACATGTATGCACATGATATAAGAACCCATGCGTGACATTAACATGGAGATTTCAGAATTGTACACAGCTTATGTTCAATGATTGAAGTATACTGATGACACAGTAACAGGGCACGTGAGGAGGCCTTGATTCTCACGCCCAACGAATTCAGCAAAACAGCAGATCAAAATGCAAAGTCAGCCGCTAGGGAAAAAGGCTGACAGCAAAATCGCACAGAAATTGGGGCCAAATTTTGAGGCTACGTGGAACGACTTAACAAGAAGACAGAAAAAGAAAAATCATGACGAACCCATTAATCCAGTCTGCAAGTCGGTTTCGCGATTTTAATTCACAAATGTCTGAAAGAAAATTATAGATCATACGCGAAAAGAAGACATTCACAAATATAGGTTTGATAGGTCCAACGCTGATTCATGTTTTTAAAATAATAAACCCTTACCTTCAATTGTGCAAATCAACCCAAAACCTTGATCTTCTAAATCGATTAAATCAAAATCCCTAAAAATCAATATGCCCAAAAGTTATAATTAGGGTTCCAACGTTCGCAAGGATTCCAACTACAAATCTCAATTTGATGCCCGAAAATAAATTTTTACCTCGAAGTAATGATCAAACTCAGAATAGGCTCTTCCTAGGGATTCACTGCAGACTTTTCTGAACTTTGGTGTGCTCCTATGAATGTACGTAACTATCAGACACCTGAAAGATTTATATTTATATTCCTAAAACAATTAGAATTTCAAAATACCCATTACGCCCCAAACTCTCTAATTTTTTACTTTCTTATTTTTCTTTTCTCCTTTTGTAAGCATTTAAATATGAGGGGTCTTACATCCTCCCTCCCCCCCCCCCCCCAAAAAAAAAAATTCCGTCCTCGAAATCAAAATGTACCCGAGGTGCCAAAAAGGTGCGGATAAGTACGTCGCATATATTCTTCAGATTCCCATGTAGCCTCCTCAATTTCATGTTTCTGCCATAAAAACCTTAATTACGGGAATGACTTTCGGCCTTAACACCGGATCGCGACGGTTAAGAATCTCAACCGGTTGCTCTTTGTAGGAAAGGTCCTCCTGTACTGATAAAGGCTCGTACGACACAATGTGCGTCGGATCATAAACGTACTTCCTCAGATTCGATACATGGAAAACATTATGAATGTGTGAAAGCTCCGGCGGCAACGCAACTCTGTAAGCCACGGGACCGATCCTCTCTAAGACCTCGAATGGCCTAACAAACCTAGGGTTGAGCTTGCCTTTCTTACCGAAACGCATCACCCCCTTCCAAGGTGAAACTCTTAAAAACACATGATCACCTACCTCAAACTCAAGTTCGCGACGACGGTGAGATGTATAACTACCCTCTGTCCTGAGCTGCTTTAAGACGTTCCCGAATTACGTCAACGTTTTGAGTAGTCAACAATACTAACTCTGGTCCCAACTACCGTCTCTCTCCTACCCCATCCCAGCACAATGGAGTCCTGCACCTCCGTCCACACAATGCCTCCAATATCAATACTCTTAAATCACAAGATCTACTAACTACACTGTAAACTCCATCTCTACAATTTACCTTTTCTCCATTTGTGCCATTAAACCGTCGCTAAAGTCCAAGTAATCTCAATTTCGTAACGGGATATTACATTCTTCTCCCGTTAAAACTCGTCTTCAAATTTCCCAGCATTAATAATGTCCAACGCTTCACTACGTAACTCTAGTAGCATCTACATAATACCAGTACACTGCCTAAATTCCGCACCGAAAGTTATGTTCCAAGAATATTCAGATGTTACAGTACCCATTCAAGTCATATCACGAGTTCAAATCTCTGGGACTGTCACTTATGCTTTAACGTTCGTAGAACATCAAGGTCGACGGCTGTGAAGTTTGAGACTTAGTTGTCTTTCCAATGTACTTAAAACTCCCAAACCTCCTTTACTACCAAACATTTATCTCTATCTCTTGGTTTTGCAACGCCAACAAAGTTGTGGCACTTCCTACCAAATAATGTTCATATTATGACAATTTTTCGAAGAAATTAAACTGGTGAGTTTTCTAGTCACCCTGGCCACCATATCTACTATAAGCTAGAAATACATTATAGAATAAACAGGGGAATGTATTGAGCACATCAACTTAAATATAGCCAATGACTTACCGTAGATCCATATATTTGAGCACAACCTAGTTTTTAACATCAAAAAAGCCCACGACTCATATCACTTTAGGATTCAGTATAACACGCCTAACTTGAGCGACGATTGCTAATATGCCTTTATTCCATTAATGTGATACACATGTCAACATTTACCTAATATAATTCTAAGTGTTCAATCCAAAAGGGTGTGCAAAAAGATTATATATACGGCTGAGGTCCGAAAATCATATCTCGGTCTTCAATGAATTAGCGTGTTGAAAGATATATCTAACTTAACCTTCACGATAATGCAACCCTATCTCCATTTATATCGTTAATTGTCCTAAACGATTGAGTTTCACCAAACATGCGATGGTCACTAATATTCAAGAAATTGCAAATTAACCGCAAACCCAATATGAGATCCGGGGCATTACATTCCCCTCAAGTTAAACGAAATTTGGCCACAAATTTCACAATACTTACAACATCCACACACTAGGCCTTTGCTACGTAACTCCCATACAAACAACATAATAGCGAGCAGTGGTCCGTACCAAAATGTATCAGACGGATATTAAGCGTCATAATTCCCATTTCAAACCTTAATGCTAAGCTCAGAGGTCATCATTTATGCCCTAACACCTGCAGAACTTCAAAAAGATCACACAACCTTCTAAAAACTTCCAAAATCTCAACACTCTAATGTACCGACCACAGGCTTACAAGAGCTCTGTCTAACTATCGTGCTACATGTTATCCGACAACCTTAGTTAGCCTTTTGGCCAACTATAATCACATTTCTCCTTACCGTCTTAAGCCTGCTCCACCCATACATTAGAAGTTCTCGTGATTTTATATATAATTGTCCAAAATATTTGTCATAAACGCAAAATTGCAATTTAGCAACTTCAAATGTTTCTCTCTCTACACTATCGGATTCTGATTATAACTTAGGTTTTCGGAACCCGATCAGCCAAATCATTACTTAAGCTCTAAGTACCCAGGACCCAACCTTGTCATATACGCTCCTGCATTAAAAGTCGGGCTGCTATCAAAGTTCTTAAACTAACATATTAACCCACCATATCACTAGTAACACCACGTATAGACAGTGCATCTAAATCCATAAAAACAAAAGTAGACCACAATTGAAAAGATCTCATTCTCTTAATAATCCTCTTCAGGAAAAAGAAAAAATAATTCAAACGTAGCGATTAAAACAATTAGACAAACCTAGTCAATTCAAATCACCCACATACGGGTAAAGTTCTAGAAAAATAAAACTTTAAAGTTCAACTATATTAATTATAAAGAACTCTCAGAACTCAAATGCTGCCTAAATAACATGCATAACTTCAAGCCACCTTACGGATAAATCAGGCGAGATAGCAACAGGTTGTCTAGACCATGTAAACTAATGAATTGTATACACCTCGTGGCCCGCAGCTCATAGGAAAAAAGGTCACCCATGAGTTATGCAAAGTTCGTATAGCAGAACCTTACGGATAATTATGAAACAACTCAAACGTCCCATAATTTTGGAAACTTGTAACATGCATTAGTATATCGAGCAGAATAGAAGAGAACGTAATTATTGAGAGTGACATCAGCCAAATTAGAAATTTTACAAACGGATCACAACTAAATAAGGAACGCACAACGTAAACACGAATAATGAGATTATCCATGTAAACAGCTGCTTCAAGGGAGTGACAGAATTTCTGTCTAAACTTGATAGAGTTATATTGTGCGATAGAGAAAAAGTAGACAGTCATGAGACATGTATGCACATGATATAAGAACCCATGCGTGACATTAACATGGAGATTTCAGAATTGTACACAGCTTATGTTCAATGATTGAAGTATACTGATGACACAGTAACAGGGCACGTGAGGAGGCCTTGATTCTCACGCCCAACGAATTCAGCAAAACAGCAGATCAAAATGCAAAGTCAGCCGCTAGGGAAAAAGGCTGACAGCAAAATCGCACAGAAATTGGGGCCAAATTTTGAGGCTACGTGGAACGACTTAACAAGAAGACAGAAAAAGAAAAATCATGACGAACCCATTAATCCAGTCTGCAAGTCGGTTTCGCGATTTTAATTCACAAATGTCTGAAAGAAAATTATAGATCATACGCGAAAAGAAGACATTCACAAATATAGGTTTGATAGGTCCAACGCTGATTCATGTTTTTAAAATAATAAACCCTTACCTTCAATTGTGCAAATCAACCCAAAACCTTGATCTTCTAAATCGATTAAATCAAAATCCCTAAAAATCAATATGCCCAAAAGTTATAATTAGGGTTCCAACGTTCGCAAGGATTCCAACTACAAATCTCAATTTGATGCCCGAAAATAAATTTTTACCTCGAAGTAATGATCAAACTCAGAATAGGCTCTTCCTAGGGATTCACTGCAGACTTTTCTGAACTTTGGTGTGCTCCTATGAATGTACGTAACTATCAGACACCTGAAAGATTTATATTTATATTCCTAAAACAATTAGAATTTCAAAATACCCATTACGCCCCAAACTCTCTAATTTTTCTTTTCTCCTTTTGTAAGCATTTAAATATGAGGGGTCTTACATCCTCCCTCCCCCCCCCCCCCCAAAAAAAAAAAAATTCCGTCCTCGAAATCAAAATGTACCCGAGGTGCCAAAAAGGTGCGGATAAGTACGTCGCATATATTCTTCAGATTCCCATGTAGCCTCCTCAATTTCATGTTTCTGCCATAAAAACCTTAATTACGGGAATGACTTTCGGCCTTAACACCGGATCGCGACGGTTAAGAATCTCAACCGGTTGCTCTTTGTAGGAAAGGTCCTCCTGTACTGATAAAGGCTCGTACGACACAATGTGCGTCGGATCATAAACGTACTTCCTCAGATTCGATACATGGAAAACATTATGAATGTGTGAAAGCTCCGGCGGCAACGCAACTCTGTAAGCCACGGGACCGATCCTCTCTAAGACCTCGAATGGCCTAACAAACCTAGGGTTGAGCTTGCCTTTCTTACCGAAACGCATCACCCCTTCCAAGGTGAAACTCTTAAAAACACATGATCACCTACCTCAAACTCAAGTTCGCGACGACGGTGAGATGTATAACTACCCTCTGTCCTAGCTGCATTAAGACGTTCCCGAATTACGTCAACGTTTTGAGTAGTCAACAATACTAACTCTGGTCCCAACTACCGTCTCTCTCCTACCCCATCCCAGCACCATGGAGTCCTGCACCTTCGTCCACACAATGCCTCCAATATCAATACTCTTAAATCACAAGATCTACTAACTACACTGTAAACTCCATCTCTACAATTTACCTTTTCTCCATTTGTGCCATTAAACCGTCGCTAAAGTCCAAGTAATCTCAATTTCGTAACGGGATATTACATTCTTCTCCCGTTAAAACTCGTCTTCAAATTTCCCAGCATTAATAATGTCCAACGCTTCACTACGTAACTCTAGTAGCATCTACATAATACCAGTACACTGCCTAAATTCCGCACCGAAAGTTATGTTCCAAGAATATTCAGATGTTACAGTACCCATTCAAGTCATATCACGAGTTCAAATCTCTGGGACTGTCACTTATGCTTTAACGTTCGTAGAACATCAAGGTCGACGGCTGTGAAGTTTGAGACTTAGTTGTCTTTCCAATGTACTTAAAACTCCCAAACCTCCTTTACTACCAAACATTTATCTCTATCTCTTGGTTTTGCAACGCCAACAAAGTTGTGGCACTTCCTACCAAATAATGTTCATATTATGACAATTTTTCGAAGAAATTAAACTGGTGAGTTTTCTAGTCACCCTGGCCACCATATCTACTATAAGCTAGAAATACATTATAGAATAAACAGGGGAATGTATTGAGCACATCAACTTAAATATAGCCAATGACTTACCGTAGATCCATATATTTGAGCACAACCTAGTTTTTAACATCAAAAAAGCCCACGACTCATATCACTTTAGGATTCAGTATAACACGCCTAACTTGAGCGACGATTGCTAATATGCCTTTATTCCATTAATGTGATACACATGTCAACATTTACCTAATATAATTCTAAGTGTTCAATCCAAAAGGGTGTGCAAAAAGATTATATATACGGCTGAGGTCCGAAAATCATATCTCGGTCTTCAATGAATTAGCGTGTTGAAAGATATATCTAACTTAACCTTCACGATAATGCAACCCTATCTCCATTTATATCGTTAATTGTCCTAAACGATTGAGTTTCACCAAACATGCGATGGTCACTAATATTCAAGAAATTGCAAATTAACCGCAAACCCAATATGAGATCCGGGGCATTACATTCCCCTCAAGTTAAACGAAATTTGGCCACAAATTTCACAATACTTACAACATCCACACACTAGGCCTTTGCTACGTAACTCCCATACAAACAACATAATAGCGAGCAGTGGTCCGTACCAAAATGTATCAGACGGATATTAAGCGTCATAATTCCCATTTCAAACCTTAATGCTAAGCTCAGAGGTCATCATTTATGCCCTAACACCTGCAGAACTTCAAAAAGATCACACAACCTTCTAAAAACTTCCAAAATCTCAACACTCTAATGTACCGACCACAGGCTTACAAGAGCTCTGTCTAACTATCGTGCTACATGTTATCCGACAACCTTAGTTAGCCTTTTGGCCAACTATAATCACATTTCTCCTTACCGTCTTAAGCCTGCTCCACCCATACATTAGAAGTTCTCGTGATTTTATATATAATTGTCCAAAATATTTGTCATAAACGCAAAATTGCAATTTAGCAACTTCAAATGTTTCTCTCTCTACACTATCGGATTCTGATTATAACTTAGGTTTTCGGAACCCGATCAGCCAAATCATTACTTAAGCTCTAAGTACCCAGGACCCAACCTTGTCATATACGCTCCTGCATTAAAAGTCGGGCTGCTATCAAAGTTCTTAAACTAACATATTAACCCACCATATCACTAGTAACACCACGTATAGACAGTGCATCTAAATCCATAAAAACAAAAGTAGACCACAATTGAAAAGATCTCATTCTCTTAATAATCCTCTTCAGGAAAAAGAAAAAATAATTCAAACGTAGCGATTAAAACAATTAGACAAACCTAGTCAATTCAAATCACCCACATACGGGTAAAGTTCTAGAAAAATAAAACTTTAAAGTTCAACTATATTAATTATAAAGAACTCTCAGAACTCAAATGCTGCCTAAATAACATGCATAACTTCAAGCCACCTTACGGATAAATCAGGCGAGCTAGCAACAGGTTGTCTAGACCATGTAAACTAATGAATTGTATACACCTCGTGGCCCGCAGCTCATAGGAAAAAAGGTCACCCATGAGTTATGCAAAGTTCGTATAGCAGAACCTTACGGATAATTATGAAACAACTCAAACGTCCCATAATTTTGGAAACTTGTAACATGCATTAGTATATCGAGCAGAATAGAAGAGAACGTAATTATTGAGAGTGACATCAGCCAAATTAGAAATTTTACAAACGGATCACAACTAAATAAGGAACGCACAACGTAAACACGAATAATGAGATTATCCATGTAAACAGCTGCTTCAAGGGAGTGACAGAATTTCTGTCTAAACTTGATAGAGTTATATTGTGCGATAGAGAAAAAGTAGACAGTCATGAGACATGTATGCACATGATATAAGAACCCATGCGTGACATTAACATGGAGATTTCAGAATTGTACACAGCTTATGTTCAATGATTGAAGTATACTGATGACACAGTAACAGGGCACGTGAGGAGGCCTTGATTCTCACGCCCAACGAATTCAGCAAAACAGCAGATCAAAATGCAAAGTCAGCCGCTAGGGAAAAAGGCTGACAGCAAAATCGCACAGAAATTGGGGCCAAATTTTGAGGCTACGTGGAACGACTTAACAAGAAGACAGAAAAAGAAAAATCATGACGAACCCATTAATCCAGTCTGCAAGTCGGTTTCGCGATTTTAATTCACAAATGTCTGAAAGAAAATTATAGATCATACGCGAAAAGAAGACATTCACAAATATAGGTTTGATAGGTCCAACGCTGATTCATGTTTTTAAAATAATAAACCCTTACCTTCAATTGTGCAAATCAACCCAAAACCTTGATCTTCTAAATCGATTAAATCAAAATCCCTAAAAATCAATATGCCCAAAAGTTATAATTAGGGTTCCAACGTTCGCAAGGATTCCAACTACAAATCTCAATTTGATGCCCGAAAATAAATTTTTACCTCGAAGTAATGATCAAACTCAGAATAGGCTCTTCCTAGGGATTCACTGCAGACTTTTCTGAACTTTGGTGTGCTCCTATGAATGTACGTAACTATCAGACACCTGAAAGATTTATATTTATATTCCTAAAACAATTAGAATTTCAAAATACCCATTACGCCCCAAACTCTCTAATTTTTCTTTTCTCCTTTTGTAAGCATTTAAATATGAGGGGTCTTACATCCTCCCTCCCCCCCCCCCCCCCAAAAAAAAAAAATTCCGTCCTCGAAATCAAAATGTACCCGAGGTGCCAAAAAGGTGCGGATAAGTACGTCGCATATATTCTTCAGATTCCCATGTAGCCTCCTCAATTTCATGTTTCTGCCATAAAAACCTTAATTACGGGAATGACTTTCGGCCTTAACACCGGATCGCGACGGTTAAGAATCTCAACCGGTTGCTCTTTGTAGGAAAGGTCCTCCTGTACTGATAAAGGCTCGTACGACACAATGTGCGTCGGATCATAAACGTACTTCCTCAGATTCGATACATGGAAAACATTATGAATGTGTGAAAGCTCCGGCGGCAACGCAACTCTGTAAGCCACGGGACCGATCCTCTCTAAGACCTCGAATGGCCTAACAAACCTAGGGTTGAGCTTGCCTTTCTTACCGAAACGCATCACCCCTTCCAAGGTGAAACTCTTAAAAACACATGATCACCTACCTCAAACTCAAGTTCGCGACGACGGTGAGATGTATAACTACCCTCTGTCCTAGCTGCATTAAGACGTTCCCGAATTACGTCAACGTTTTGAGTAGTCAACAATACTAACTCTGGTCCCAACTACCGTCTCTCTCCTACCCCATCCCAGCACCATGGAGTCCTGCACCTCCGTCCACACAATGCCTCCAATATCAATACTCTTAAATCACAAGATCTACTAACTACACTGTAAACTCCATCTCTACAATTTACCTTTTCTCCATTTGTGCCATTAAACCGTCGCTAAAGTCCAAGTAATCTCAATTTCGTAACGGGATATTACATTCTTCTCCCGTTAAAACTCGTCTTCAAATTTCCCAGCATTAATAATGTCCAACGCTTCACTACGTAACTCTAGTAGCATCTACATAATACCAGTACACTGCCTAAATTCCGCACCGAAAGTTATGTTCCAAGAATATTCAGATGTTACAGTACCCATTCAAGTCATATCACGAGTTCAAATCTCTGGGACTGTCACTTATGCTTTAACGTTCGTAGAACATCAAGGTCGACGGCTGTGAAGTTTGAGACTTAGTTGTCTTTCCAATGTACTTAAAACTCCCAAACCTCCTTTACTACCAAACATTTATCTCTATCTCTTGGTTTTGCAACGCCAACAAAGTTGTGGCACTTCCTACCAAATAATGTTCATATTATGACAATTTTTCGAAGAAATTAAACTGGTGAGTTTTCTAGTCACCCTGGCCACCATATCTACTATAAGCTAGAAATACATTATAGAATAAACAGGGGAATGTATTGAGCACATCAACTTAATTATAGCCAATGACTTACCGTAGATCCATATATTTGAGCACAACCTAGTTTTTAACATCAAAAAAGCCCACGACTCATATCACTTTAGGATTCAGTATAACACGCCTAACTTGAGCGACGATTGCTAATATGCCTTTATTCCATTAATGTGATACACATGTCAACATTTACCTAATATAATTCTAAGTGTTCAATCCAAAAGGGTGTGCAAAAAGATTATATATACGGCTGAGGTCCGAAAATCATATCTCGGTCTTCAATGAATTAGCGTGTTGAAAGATATATCTAACTTAACCTTCACGATAATGCAACCCTATCTCCATTTATATCGTTAATTGTCCTAAACGATTGAGTTTCACCAAACATGCGATGGTCACTAATATTCAAGAAATTGCAAATTAACCGCAAACCCAATATGAGATCCGGGGCATTACATTCCCCTCAAGTTAAACGAAATTTGGCCACAAATTTCACAATACTTACAACATCCACACACTAGGCCTTTGCTACGTAACTCCCATACAAACAACATAATAGCGAGCAGTGGTCCGTACCAAAATGTATCAGACGGATATTAAGCGTCATAATTCCCATTTCAAACCTTAATGCTAAGCTCAGAGGTCATCATTTATGCCCTAACACCTGCAGAACTTCAAAAAGATCACACAACCTTCTAAAAACTTCCAAAATCTCAACACTCTGATGTACCGACCACAGGCTTACAAGAGCTCTGTCTAACTATCGTGCTACATGTTATCCGACAACCTTAGTTAGCCTTTTGGCCAACTATAATCACATTTCTCCTTACCGTCTTAAGCCTGCTCCACCCATACATTAGAAGTTCTCGTGATTTTATATATAATTGTCCAAAATATTTGTCATAAACGCAAAATTGCAATTTAGCAACTTCAAATGTTTCTCTCTCTACACTATCGGATTCTGATTATAACTTAGGTTTTCGGAACCCGATCAGCCAAATCATTACTTAAGCTCTAAGTACACAGGACCCAACCTTGTCATATACGCTCCTGCATTAAAAGTCGGGCTGCTATCAAAGTTCTTAAACTAACATATTAACCCACCATATCACTAGTAACACCACGTATAGACAGTGCATCTAAATCCATAAAAACAAAAGTAGACCACAATTGAAAAGATCTCATTCTCTTAATAATCCTCTTCAGGAAAAAGAAAAAATAATTCAAACGTAGCGATTAAAACAATTAGACAAACCTAGTCAATTCAAATCACCCACATACGGGTAAAGTTCTAGAAAAATAAAACTTTAAAGTTCAACTATATTAATTATAAAGAACTCTCAGAACTCAAATGCTGCCTAAATAACATGCATAACTTCAAGCCACCTTACGGATAAATCAGGCGAGCTAGCAACAGGTTGTCTAGACCATGTAAACTAATGAATTGTATACACCTCGTGGCCCGCAGCTCATAGAAAAAAAGGTCACCCATGAGTTATGCAAAGTTCGTATAGCAGAACCTTACGGATAATTATGAAACAACTCAAACGTCCCATAATTTTGGAAACTTGTAACATGCATTAGTATATCGAGCAGAATAGAAGAGAACGTAATTATTGAGAGTGACATCAGCCAAATTAGAAATTTTACAAACGGATCACAACTAAATAAGGAACGCACAACGTAAACACGAATAATGAGATTATCCATGTAAACAGCTGCTTCAAGGGAGTGACAGAATTTCTGTCTAAACTTGATAGAGTTATATTGTGCGATAGAGAAAAAGTAGACAGTCATGAGACATGTATGCACATGATATAAGAACCCATGCGTGACATTAACATGGAGATTTCAGAATTGTACACAGCTTATGTTCAATGATTGAAGTATACTGATGACACAGTAACAGGGCACGTGAGGAGGCCTTGATTCTCACGCCCAACGAATTCAGCAAAACAGCAGATCAAAATGCAAAGTCAGCCGCTAGGGAAAAAGGCTGACAGCAAAATCGCACAGAAATTGGGGCCAAATTTTGAGGCTACGTGGAACGACTTAACAAGAAGACAGAAAAAGAAAAATCATGACGAACCCATTAATCCAGTCTGCAAGTCGGTTTCGCGATTTTAATTCACAAATGTCTGAAAGAAAATTATAGATCATACGCGAAAAGAAGACATTCACAAATATAGGTTTGATAGGTCCAACGCTGATTCATGTTTTTAAAATAATAAACCCTTACCTTCAATTGTGCAAATCAACCCAAAACCTTGATCTTCTAAATCGATTAAATCAAAATCCCTAAAAATCAATATGGCCAAAAGTTATAATTAGGGTTCCAACGTTCGCAAGGATTCCAACTACAAATCTCAATTTGATGCCCGAAAATAAATTTTTACCTCGAAGTAATGATCAAACTCAGAATAGGCTCTTCCTAGGGATTCACTGCAGACTTTTCTGAACTTTGGTGTGCTCCTATGAATGTACGTAACTATCAGACACCTGAAAGATTTATATTTATATTCCTAAAACAATTAGAATTTCAAAATACCCATTACGCCCCAAACTCTCTAATTTTTCTTTTCTCCTTTTGTAAGCATTTAAATATGAGGGGTCTTACATCCTCCCTCCCCCCCCCCCCCCAAAAAAAAAAATTCCGTCCTCGAAATCAAAATGTACCCGAGGTGCCAAAAAGGTGCGGATAAGTACGTCGCATATATTCTTCAGATTCCCATGTAGCCTCCTCAATTTCATGTTTCTGCCATAAAAACCTTAATTACGGGAATGACTTTCCGCCTTAACACCGGATCGTGACGGTTAAGAATCTCAACCGGTTGCTCTTTGTAGGAAAGGTCCTCCTGTACTGATAAAGGCTCGTACGATACAATGTGCGTCGGATCATAAACGTACTTCCTCAAATTCGATACATGGAAAACATTATGAATGTGTGAAAGCTCCGGCGGCAACGCAACTCTGTAAGCCACGGGACCGATCCTCTCTAAGACCTCGAATGGCCTAACAAACCTAGGGTTGAGCTTGCCTTTCTTACCGAAACGCATCACCCCTTCCAAGGTGAAACTCTTAAAAACACATGATCACCTACCTCAAACTCAAGTTCGCGACGACGGTGAGATGTATAACTACCCTCTGTCCTAGCTGCATTAAGACGTTCCCGAATTACGTCAACGTTTTGAGTAGTCAACAATACTAACTCTGGTCCCAACTACCGTCTCTCTCCTACCCCATCCCAGCACCATGGAGTCCTGCACCTCCGTCCACACAATGCCTCCAATATCAATACTCTTAAATCACAAGATCTACTAACTACACTGTAAACTCCATCTCTACAATTTACCTTTTCTCCATTTGTGCCATTAAACCGTCGCTAAAGTCCAAGTAATCTCAATTTCGTAACGGGATATTACATTCTTCTCCCGTTAAAACTCGTCTTCAAATTTCCCAGCATTAATAATGTCCAACGCTTCACTACGTAACTTTGCTGAGAAGTTCCATTTTCCATTAATTCAGGTCATTCCAAAGTTGTTAGCTATTTTTGGCTGAACGAGCTTTTAAGCGCTCGATCTGGACACCGGTTCGGGATTTTTGGGCGAAAATTTTGTAAAATACTTTTTAGCTCAAGAATAAATTCAGGAGGCTTAAAATAGTGTTTTAAAGCATTTTTGAGATATTTCTTATGCCGGGAACCCTCAGGGGCATTTTGGTAATTTACCACCCGGAGAGGGGTATTTTGATTATTTTCCCGATAAAGTTTTTCAAAGGACTTTTTAGTCCTAAAAGAGTTGTGAAACACCTGAAAGGTTGTTTTGAAACTGATTTAGGGCATTGGGGTGATAGTGAACCCCTAGGGGCATTTCAGTAGTTTGCTTCTCAGAGGGGGGGGTATTTTGGTCTTTTTCTTATAAATTTTTTCGAATGACTTTTAGTTCTGGAAGGGGTGTAAGACACCCAAAAAGTTATTTTAAAGTTATTTTGAGATGTTTGTTGGGGCTATGGCTGCTAGGGGTAATTTGCATAAGTTGGGTGTTTTGGTAATTTTTCCCTTTAAAATTTTTTGAGGAAATATTTGGTCTATAAATGATGCAGTACATCTAAAAAATAGTTTTAAAATGGTTTTGGGGTGTTGGTGATGTAGCGGCCATCAGGGGGTATTTTGGTAATTTGTCATGTTGGCGCTAAATTTTTTAGAACGCGTATAATTTAGTGTTCGGAAGGGTGGGAAGTGAGGAATAGTGGTAGTATGTCTGAAGTGAGGGTTGTTATTGATAATAAATCGATAAGGCTAGATTAAGGATCCGATTATCAGATCGAATTAATTAGCTATCGTAAGATACTATGAACGATTAAGTGGGAATGAGTATAATAAGGAGTGCATATATGTTGAATGATGACTAACGAGCAGGATATGATTTGACTAGGTGATGCAGCTCGTTACAATCAGAGATTGCGAGTTGCTTCGGCTATAAGCCAAGCAGGTAAGGACAATGCGGTTCTGAGAAAGCTAATTCATTGTTTCGATTAGCATGCCATGTTGATGACGTGTTGTTAAATTCTTGTTGTTATGATTAGTCATCGGTAGTCATTGTGACCGGTATATGCTTATTTGAAGTGTGCTGTTGAGGACGTAGGGTAGAATGCATTCCCTCAGTCCACCCTGTTGATAGAATTTAGTGAGGATGATGGGTGACCCAGTATGCTATGATTTGATTCGATTAGCATACTTGAAGTTGATGATGGTGTTGTGTAGGGGTTATCGTGTGGTTGTTGTGAGATGCCGATACTTATTGATAGCCGATATCTCTTCTCTTTGAGAACACTATTGAGGACTTATGGCAAACTTTTCTCGAGTCGGCCATCTCGTTGATGATGATGTTGTTGAGGTCGTTGCGTGTTTTTGTGAGATGTCGGCACTTATTGGTAGTCGACATTCCTCTTTTGTAAGAACAATGTTGAGGGCTTGCGGAAATCTTCTCCGAAGTCTGCCATGTTGATGATGTTACGTTGAACTCTTGTTATTAGGTCTAAACACCGGTTAATCTTTTGATATGGTATTCCTTGTTGAGCTGTATTGTTGAGGACATATGGTGAAATAAATTTTTCCTTAGTCCGTCCCGTTGAAGAAGTCTTGTTGCTTCGTTGTAAGGTGGTTAGGGAAAGCACTCTAGATGAGTTCCCTTCCTGTTGACAATGTCTCTTCTGTTTACCTGAGACTAAGATGAACATCCCGTAAAATGAGACATCAATATGAAAATGATGGCTTATGAATTATAATCACTAGCCAAAGAGGATGAATGTCGCTCGAGCAGAGTGTGTCGTGTCTGGTTGAGTCATGTTCGTAGTGTCCACGTGCATTGCATTTGATTTTATTTTGATGTTGAAGATTTTAATGATTTGTATTTCAATGATGTTTATCTTTACGACCTTGGATTTCGCGTTCACTTGCATAGTTAGTCAGTTAGTCTTGTCTATGAGGAGGTGGCAGTAATGCTGTTGTGTTGAACCTTAAAGCCGCTCAGTCTAACGAAAGAAAAATTATCATTTGACAAATTTTGTTCATGCTGAAATTTATTGACTACTCTTGATTCATTGCTATCATTGAGATAATTATTATTTCTCCGAGTCTTTTGAATCATTACATGATACTCCTCGTGTTGTCTTTACTAGGGGATGTGGCTCATTTCTTATGTTGTATTGTGCAGGCTATAAGGTTGATAAAGGAGAACCTTCTAGAAAGGAAAAAGAAACTGTTCCCAACCCATTCTGGTCGTACCCAAGGGACCACTAGGGCCCCATGTTGCGCAACACGTCGACACATTCAACGGTCAATTCTTCAGTGCTTTGAACTAGTCAAAGTGTGGGCGCCCAAGTCACCTGCGTTTTTCGCTTCGTACGCTTCGTGCACGACTTTGTCACAAATTATTTCACGTTGACATCACTCACAGTAGCACAACCATCGCACCAAGACCACCCGAACACCTTTTTCATAAAAAATATCGACCGACGGTACAATCGAAACTACGGGGTCAAGGGGCAAAGGCCTTGGCCCACCCCATGGGGTCGGCCTCGGCCTCACCCAAGGCCACGGGGTCGGCCTCGGCCTCCCATGGGGGGGTTGGCCTTGGCCTTCTCCCCCGGTTCTTCACTTTTCACACAAAGCCCCTTTTGCACTTTGTTCGCTCTGTACACTCTTTATGTGACTTCGGCACCTTGTTCATCATGTGGGTACGATTCTTGACAACACGCTCGTCACGATGCAACTTCCAGATTTGTCATCGCTCATCAAAACACCCACCGTTGGCGCGCCTGAAGTTCTCCAAAAAGGGAAGTGGCCTTGGGCTCCAAAAATAAAAGTTGGCCATTTGGCCTTGGCCAACCCCAGGGGGTTGGCCTCGGCCTTCCCCAACCCCAGGGGGTCGGCCTCGGCCTTCCCCAGGCCTAGGGGGTCAACCTCGGCCTCCAAGAGGGGTTGGCCTCGGCCACTTTCCCCCGGTGGTTCCCCCCTTCGCGCATACTCCTTTTCGCACTTTTTTTCACTTCGTATGCTTCGTACATGATTTCGACATTTGATCGTCATGTAGATACGACTTGTGTCGACACACTCGTCATAATGCAACTTCCAGATTCATCATTTCTCATCAAAACACCTACCGTCGGTGCCACCGAAGTTCACCGAAGAGGGAGTGGCCTTGGCCTCCCTTCATTAGAGTTGGCCATTGACCTTGGCCACTCCCTAGGGTCGGCCTCGGCCTCCTCAGGAGTAGTGGCCTTGGTCTTCCCCCAATTCTTGGCCTATGGCCTCCCCTCCCACACGCACTTGTTTCCTCAAATCTTTGCACCTCCGCGATGTTTAGGGACGTTCGTACATCAACCTCCCGACTTTCGTCGTGCATCAACCTCGCGACATTCGTCGTGCATCAATCTTGTGACGGACGTTCATACATCAACCTCACGACGTCCGTCGTGCATCAACCTCGCGACGTCCGTCGTGCATCAACCTCGCGACGTCCGTCTTGCATCAACCTCGTGACGGACATTCGTACATCAACCTCACGATGTTCGTCGTCTATCAACCTCGCGACGTCTGTTGTGCACCAACCTCGCAACACCAGTCGTGCATCAACCTCGCAACACCCACCGTGCATCAACCTCGTGACGTCTATTGTCGTGACCGCATACCGCTCCCGCGATGCCCATCGCCCAAAGTTGTGCACTACCACCGAATGACCTGTCGCCGATGACCGCATACCATCACTCCTGACTTTGTCATTACTACATGTTGCATTCATTATCTTGTTATGACAGGTACACTCAGCTCATATCCCATATTCAGGACACCCGACGTTATTCGTTGCGCCCCGTGTGCCATCGTCATGACATGTGCCCCGGCACTAAGTATATCCCCGCGACATTTGTCGCCTGCACCTGTGCGCCATTGTCATGATACGTGCTCCCGGCACCAAGTATTGTTCTACGACATTCGTCGTTGCCCCCTTGTGCTATTCTCATGATGCGTGCCCCCGGCACCAAGAATTGTCTCCACGACGTTCGTCGCCTCGCCCATGCGCCACTTCAATAACATGTGCCTCAGCACCAAGTATATCTCCACGACGTTCGTCGCCACGCCCATGTGCCACTTCCATGACATGTGCCCACGGCACCGAGTATTGTCTCCGCTACGTTCGTCGCCACGCCCATGCGCCATTCTCATGACATGTGCCCCGACACCAAGTATTGTCTCCGCGACGTTCGTCGCTGCACCCATGCGCCACTTTCATAACATGTACCCCGGCACTAAGTATATCCCCGCGACGTTCGTAGCCCACGCCTTTGCGCCATTCTCATGATGCGTGCCCCCGGCACCAAGTATTACTCCGTGACGTTCGTCGCAGCGCCCGTGCGCCACTCTCATGATACATACCACAACACCAGGTATTTTCTCGCGACGGTAATCGCCATGCCATGCACCACAATCATGTTACATGCTTCCGGGGGGCTCCATTCGTAGTGCTCTGGCATGAGGACCCCTCGCAGCGGGATGAACTCACAACCTTATAGTCATCGCCGCCTTGGGATGGGCTCAAAACCTTAAGTCCATCGCCGTCAAAATCATGGGGGGTTCTGGCCCTCGCAGGGGGATGGACTTGCAACCTTATAGTCATCGCCACCACGGGATGGGCTCACAACCTTAAAGCCATCACCGTCACAATCACGGGGGGCTCCAGCACGAGAACCCCATGCAGCGGGATGGACTCACAACCTTATAGTCATCGCCGCCACAGGATGGGATCAGAACCTTAAAGCCATCGCCGGCACAATCAACAGCGGGATGAACTCACAACCATAAAGCCATCGCCGGCACAATCAACAGCGGGATGAGCTCATAACCTTAAAGCCATCACCGGCACAATCAACAGCTGGATGGGCTCACAACCTTAAAGCCATTGTCGGCACAATTACAGCGGGATGGGCTCACAACCTTAAAGCCATCGCCGGCACAATCAACAGCGAGGTGGGCTCACAACCTTAAAGCCATCGCCGGCACAATCAATAGCGGGATGGACTCACAACCTTATAGTCATCGCCACGACGGGATGGGCTCACAACCTTAAAGCGATTGTCGTCACAATCATGGGGGGCTCCGGCCCTCGTAGCGGGATAGGCGACTCCTTCGGGACACTATCTCCGTCAGGGTGTCTTCATGACTGGCCTATGTGCTCCGACACTGGGGACTTGCATCGGCACCCCTATGGACTATGACCTCGGGTCACTCCGAGACGAGAGCAGGTCTTCAGAGGGCATCACGCCTAGTCTGCCTGGCAGTTGGACATCGGGTCTTCCCTACCACTACCAGGTCTATGGGACTCTGCAAGGGATTGGATTGGTGGCTAGATCAAGGGGGTTCTCTGGACACACCAACGCTGTGGGAGCCAGTCTTTCCAGACAGACAGAGCGACGCTATGCAGGGCAGGCCGGGTGAATATGCAATTCGACAGTCCGTGGAGCACCGGCAACTGTGGACCCCTCGGTGACATGTCACTCCCGGGGAGTGCCACGTGTCACGTGATGACATCATTATCTCAACCTCTATAAATAGAGGTCTTGAGAATTCATTTGGGGGTTGGACATTTTTTGACATTTGGGCATTCTCAGAACGTCTTTGTGACTGGCCTATGTGCTCCGACACTGGGGGCTTGCATCGACACCCCTATGGACTATGACCTCGGGTCACTCTGAGACGAGAGCAGGTCTTCAGAGGGCATCACGCCTAGTCCGCCTGGCAGTTGGGCGTCGAGTCTTCCCTACCACTACCAGGTCTATGGGACTCTGCAAGGGCTTGGATTGGTGGCTAGATCAAGGGGTTCTCTGGACACACCAACGCTGTGGGAGCCAGTCTTTCCAGACAGACAGAGCAACGCTGTATAGGGCAGGCTGGGTGAATATGCAATTCAACAGTCCGTGGAGCACCGACAGCTGTGGACCCCTCGGTGACATGTCACTCCCGGGGAGCGCCACGAGTCACGTGATGACATCATCATCTCAACCTCTATAAATAGAGAAAGGTCTTGAGAATTCATTTGGGGGTTGGACATTTTCTGACATTTGGGCATTCTCAGAACATCTTCACTTTCTCACTCTAAAATCCTAGAGAGAGAAACATACAGGACCTTGACTCTGGACCTAAGCATCAAACTGTGACTATCGTCGTGTATTCACTATGCGCCATCGCCCTCACAGCACTGCCACCCTCAGGCTCTGTTTAGGAGGCCCTTGGTCTCTGCCTTGCTCCGCCCTTACTGTGTCTCACATCAACATACTTGGCATCTGACTCGGACTGCATTCCTTGTGGCACTTCCACGTCGAGTGTGAACCCACTTTCCTTGGCATTAAGGAGTATTGGGTACAAAGCTGGGAAAAAGATGAGTTCACAAAACGAACATGGTGAACATCTCAAGGAAGAAACTCTAATGTAGGATGAAAATGAGTTTCACGCTTCTGAAGTTGAAGAAACTGGGGAGACAAAAGATGAAGAAGAGTTCAAGGCTTTTGAAGCCAATGAGAACTAAGAGTTAACATATGGAGAATAGCCATTTGAAAAGATAGAGGAGAGCGAGAATAGACATGGTGATGACAATGCTTAATATGAAGAGATGGAAGATGAGAGCATTGACAAAGAAATGAAAGTTCACGGAGGTCAAAACATGAACAACTCAGGTATGACTTTTAATTTTTCTTTAAGAGAAGAAAATTTGGTTGGGTCATTTCCATTATACGGCCTTGCAAATTTTGAAGAAGAGAGTAATGATTACTTTTTCATGATTAAGAATGATATGGTAGTGCCACGAAGGATTATTTGAAATCTTATTTCATTAAAAATCCTCCTAGCGAGTTATTTTTCATGCCTGCGAAGGAAAATAATTTTGTGCAAAGTGAAATAAGTTATCCTAAACTTGGCGTGGAGAATTTGTTGAGCGATACAGGTTGGGTAAATATGGAGACATTCTTTGACCCGAAAGAGCGACAAGAAATGTCCAAAGGAAATTGTAAATATCAAGCATTCAAACAAGTGACGAAGAAATGCCAGAGGTACAATAAGAAGATGACTCACTTACTATACACGTCAAAAGAAATGGCAAAGAAGGTTGTTGCTATCGATGGAATTGGAGATGAAGACTATTGTTGGTGTTTATCAAGCTTCCCAATGATGAATAATTTTTGAAGAAATAAATCAAGTTTACGGTGTTGGAAAATAAACTTGATTTAGTCTTTAAAGTGGTGATTAATGCAACATATGAGTGGGTTATTAGGTTATGTGTTAGTGGGGTGTTAATAATATGTTAGTGGTGCGTATGTTACAAATGCATTACTAGCATGGTTATGAAGAGTATTGATCTAGTAATTGTGTAGATAGTGGGGTGAGTGGTATGATTATTGTATGTTTGAGAGTTATTTGTAGGCATTATATAAGCTCATGTATCTCAACCATTTTGATTAAGTGGAATGGAAGTGTTCTCTTCAAGTTCTCTCCATGTCCTCCTCATATAAGTGAAAGTGTAAGCTTGAGTGACCATTTGTCTCCAACAGTATCTCTATCGAGAGCTACCTTAAAATGGACTTGTCATCGGAGTTGGCTCTCCCCCTGTACTTTCAGAAAGATCGACAAAGCTTTGGTGAATGCTGATCGGCAAATAATTTTTCCTAAAGCTAGGATTACGGTCCAAGTTTTTTAAGGAAGCGTATCCTCTGCCGTAGAGGAATCATAGTAGGATGCTAATCTCAGTAGTCCACAAAGATCTGAAGGCCACAAGCAGGCCACAGCTACTATTGGTTGAAACATTATGTAAATGTGGCAAAATTGACTTTCACAATCCACCGTCCTATCAACACCACAGTATCCCTTCACCACCATTAACTTTATCTCCCTCGTCACCCCAGTCCATCATCGTTGGTTACCGCATGTATATGTATTGCAATGATGCCATCTACCCTAATCATATGTAATCTCCTCAATATTACTTGTTTCCATATATCTTTGATGAGCATCAAATTGAATATCTGATCTATAATCTCCTTCCTACATGGTTAGTTAGAACTGACAGAAGCATCTATCTTTATTTCACTACTCCATAACAACCTCCATTTTTTTTTGGGAAGCTATATTTAATCATGAAAAAAATTAGACAAAGCCACTTAAATTACTCAATTTTTTTTCAATCATGTAAAGTGAAATAGGGGAAGGAGTTTTTGTTTTACTGGAGCAGGAGCATGATGACGGTGGTCGACCGGTTGGGGGTGGTAAGTATGTTGATCTTATGCAGGTGAGAGATGAAGGGAGTCAGTCTCAAGGCAGACTGATTGTTCTGTCTAGAGCGAGCCCATGTGGCATCTGTCCTGGCCTTAGAGTCTTGTTGGACGGCGGGGAAAAATCATGATGAACTCTCTACAACATTGGCTGAAGAATATTTTAGCAACATTGCCAGCCCAAGTTGAAGATACCCGTCATAAAATAGGGGCTCAACATCTTCTCCGAAATATGGAAGCTCAAAAAAGGTACCAATTTCACTATTCATTGACTATTAGAATGCAAAGAGATGTTTTGGGCCCAAAAAATAAGTCTGTTTGGAAGAGGGAAAGGGAATTAAAATACTAAAATTTTCCATGACTTTGCTATCATTTGATAGGTGAAGAACTACGTTCAAAACAATCAACAACATATCTGAGTCTGGTTTTATGACTTGTTTGTCGAATATGTTGCTAGTGATTTCGGTGTAACTCTTTATCTCAACCATTCTATGGAAAGAGGTTACCCAAACAAATTTGAGATGGCTCTTGTGTCGCACCGCCATGGAGTCGATGTTTTATTTACTTAAAGGAAAATAAGAAAAATGTAGAAACAATTTAAAGGTGTCCAAAAGGATGACTGATCTTATCGAAACCAAGAGAGAGGTCGAAGGACTAAGTTACGTAACGGGAAAGTGTTATGCACCCACACCCTTTCTGTTTCTACTTCTTTTTTTTTTAATGATTTTAGGCCTGAAGAACATGTAGCACACAACAAGACTCACCTAAGTTAATTTTTATTATTGTTTGGCTTGAACTTGACAATAGGGGTCAAGTGACCTACGTATCCGATTAGGCTAATCGGAATCAAATCCACCTTAGTTTGACACTAGTTCTACGGGAAGTAGTCTACAATTCATGCCTAGACTTAGACAAATAAATTATAAGAAAAACTCTTCTTTATAGTTTTGAAATGAAACGTGACTACGGGGAAGGGATGACAATCAATATGATTTCTACCCTAAGAAAACTGGTAATAGTTATCTCGCGATGCAGCCTGCCTTGATTACTCGGGGATGTTATCCGTGGTATCCATAATACAAAGAACCACAAAGACGTTTTTAGAGTGATTTGAAGACTAAGATTTCCGAGAGAGGTTCGACGTCACTTCATGAAGAAATGGCTTGTCAACTCCAAAAAGAATAAGCTTAGGAAATAAACTTAATGTCTAACCCTTAAAATGGGGGCTAAGACCCCCTTTTTATAATGGTTAGGGTCGTAGAATCTGATGAGATTGGCAATGGCCGGATATAGGTCTGAATAAATGATAAAATCGCAGATTGACAAAAGTCAACTACTGACCGATTAGTCAAAAACCGGCCGGTTCACCCCGTCTATTAAAAATACTTTTTTGCCCAAATTTTGGGGCATTATCTGACCCTAATTTCGATAATTATCTCTTAAATCACAAATAGGAGGTACCAGATTCGGGATAAGTCATTTTTTAACCATAAAATAGATTGATTTGATCTTTATATCAAGGATAAATCGTGGATTATTCTCCAAAATTACCTAAACAAACTACATCAATCAAGATAATCTAAACCATGGACCGAACTTAATTTACATGGACTGGACTGAACAATTAAACTAGAAGGACTAGATTGGACCAAATTAATTAAACAAAATAGACTGAATTAATAATTAAATTACATCACTAAGCCCGAACTCAATAATGCATTTTTAATAGATAATAAAGCCCATTAATTAATTAAGAAGGCCTAAAAAATGAGGTGTGTACAGAGCCCCTCGACATCCCTGAAAAAAAAAGGACAATGCATTTTTATAGTGAAAACACGAAAAAAGACCACGTGAATCAAAGACAGACTCAAAGATCCACACACATATGAGTCGGACGTTCACAGGTTTTCTACGTATCCTCTTAGGGGGAATCAGATCAACATAGTTCGGGTGGCAGAGATATCACTCAAAGCCGAGGCCAATAGTAACAATGATTAGTTGTTGAGCAATGCCAAAAGGAAAGAGTAAAATTGGACCTCATCTAGAGCTGGAGCTAACAGTAACAACGATTAGTCGCCAGGTGAAGGGCATATTCTTAGAAGCTAGAGCCAATAGTAACAACAATTGGTCATCTAAGAATACCGAGGACATGAGATGGAACTGGGACTCGAAGAACTCACTGCCTTAAGAGCTGGAGCCAATAGTAACAACTATTGATCGCTTAAGGATACTGAGAAATCATTTTTGAGAGCCTATCCAAAGATTAATAACGATTAGTCGCTTAAAAATTAAGGTACATCGAGAAGCCGAAGCCAGCAGTAACAATGATTAGTCGTCTAAATGTATTGAAAGCTTATGACTAAGAGCTGGAGCAAGTAGTAATGATGATTGGTCACTTAGGCATAAGACGCATCCTTAGAAGTTGTAGCCAATAGTAATAATAATTGGTCGTCTAAGGATATTTAAAAGTAAAGTCTAAGAGCCAGAGCTAATGGTAACAATAATTGGTCACTTAGACATGCAGACGTATCCCTAGATGTCGGAGCCAACAATAACGACGGTTGGTCATCTAGGAATATGGGAAAAAACTAGGATGAGAAAACTCATTGCCTAAGAGCAGGAGTCAATAGTAACGACGATTGGTCACTTAGGTGAATGAGGAGAAAAAAATGTCTAAAAGCCTAAGCAGACAGTAACGACGATTTGTCATCTAAACATAACAAAGGCTTATGACTAAGAGCTATAGCCAATAGTAATGACCATTGGTTGCTTAGGCATAAGGATGCATCCCCAGATTTTGGAGCCAACAGTAACAACAATTGGTCGTCTTGGAATATGGAAACAATTGGGACTAAGACCGGTAAACTCAATGCCAAAGTGTCGGGACCAATAGTAACAACGATTGGTCATCTAGGAATATGAAAAATACTGAGACTGGATAGAGCAAGGTACACGATATCTACCTGTCAACTTGAATTAAGAGTTCCTACCCTTGAAAAAAATCCGGATTGGGAAATGGAGAGCATACGTAACCTTCACGTACTGACTTGAGTTTGAGGGTTAACTACCCTCGTGCATAGACCTAATTTGAAATGGTTGCACCCAACAAAGGCTTCCTACATACCCTCATCCAGAAGGGATCAAGCAGAATATAGTTCAAACTGGATGTGGAAAGAAGAATATTTGTGCCTTATAGTTACCATCCTGGATTGGGATCCAATACCCTCGGACATAAACCTGACTAAGAAAAGTGACAAGTGAAGGGTTGAAATAATAAGCTGACTCTTTTACTAGAGTCACAAAGGATAAGGAGTCATAACAAACATCAATTTTATTATTAACCTTTTGTTTTTGTCCTTTTATTTTCTTTTCAATTTTATGTTTATACACACACGCGCGCGAGCGCGCGCACATACACACACACACACACATATTCTTTTTTTCCTTAAAAAAACTCTTTTGAAGACTAAGGTCAAGAAGTAGACTCTTAAGACAAGCACTTAGATGAGACAAAGAAACTGACCCTGATTGTCAGGATCGGAGAATCACAAGGACAACATGAATGCAGAAGGAACTAGCCATGCAATGGACCGACTAAACAAAGATAGACATTATCCTAACTGTCAGCAAAAGGGAATCACAAGGAGACCCTAGAATAAATGCATATAAACGAAAGTGACCATGCAATAGACAAGAGAAAGGCAGATACTATCATGGCTATTCTGAAAGGGAATCACAGGGAGCCCCTAGAAAAAAAATGCTTGCAGACAATGCTGAGCATGGGACGAACCGAGTGAACAAAAGACAGACTATCATGAATATTGTGAGAAAAATCACAGGGAAACCCTTAGACAAAAATCCAGGCAAACGATGCTGACCATGAACCGCAAGACTACTGTGGTGAAAGGGGAATCATGGGGAGCCCATAGACAAAATATGTGCAGGTGATGCTGACCCTGGAATAAAGTGGAACAAACAAACCCAAACACGGCCATGATTGCCAGGAAAGGGGAATCATAAGGGGCCTCTAGACAGAGACACATTTAGACAACATTGACCATGCAAAAAACTGGACAAAGACAAGTGTTACCATGGCTATCATGAAAAGTGGACTTGTAAGGAGCCCTTAAATAGAAATAAAAATGCATGCAAAGAAAGACACTATCCCGACTATCAGGAAAGGAGATCCTGACTATCGAGAGAGGAGACTCATATCAACCTCTTAGATAGACACAAGGACACATAGACAAATACTATCCTGACTGTTGTAAAAGGGGACTCCAAAAGGGCCCTTAGACAAAATGTATATGTACGATGTTGACTGTGCAATAGATTGGGGAAAAAGGACACTACCCCGATTGTCGTAAAAAGGGAATCATAGAGAGCACCTATAAAAAAGTGCATGCAGACAAAAGTGACAATAGAAAGGACAAACAACATCACGACTGTCATGGAAGGGGGATCACAAGAAGCCCCTAGACTAAAATGTAGGTGGAAAAAACTAACAATGCAATGAGTTGGATGTAAGACTAAACATATCATGAAAGTCAAGGAAGAGGACTTCACATGAAGCCCTTGAATTAAGACACAATGCATACGAGGATAGACGCTATCCTAATCATCATGATAGGAGACTTACAGGAGGCTAGTAGACAAAAAATACTGATAGTGGAACGTATAAGACGACCTAAGACAAATATAGTCTTAGCTGTCAGGACAAAGGATCCACATGTAGCCCCTAGACAAAATGCAACCAGAGTTAACCCTAGTGAAACTATAACAACAGGGGAACCACCTGAGAAAGCCCCTTGAAGACATAAAAGGAAAAAAAAAACTCTGGTGAAGTTAATATCCTTTCACAGTTCGAGAGCATGTTGAAATTGAAAAACCAGTTAGGTTGCCTGATATAATAAATCGACCATTCACTTCGAGATCCATTCTTTTTATACATCATTTTATCATTTAAAAGCTAAGGCGAAGGTGCCAACTCTATTGACATGTCTATCTCTACCCAAAGAGGAGAATAAGTGGAGTTTATTGATCAAAAACATTTCGATTCCTTGTCATGAGATGCCACAGATTAAGTTGGTTCTTAACGTAAACACTCAAGTTTGAATTCTCAAGACTATCATGAAAAGGTTGGGCCCAAAAAGGTGGATAGTGGGGATGTATAAAAATGGCAGTGTATGAACTGGGAGGTTGATGTGTATGTTGTGGAACTATATAATATGTGAGGCTAATGGAGTTCGGGCCTAGGATTAGTTAACAGGTCAATTTATACAGCTAGGCTAAGCAAAAGTATATGACTATCAAGTGCATAATATAAAGACACATGATAGGCATAAGCTCACTAATACAGTCATTGAACTGGTGGCAAAAATTCAAAATGTTGTATAGAGCATGGTTGCCGCATAAGGTAGGGTAGGACCAGTGTTATTAAAGGCACAGGCGCACCTAAGGCGCAAAAGGTCCTTTGAACCTAGGCGCAAGGAATAAGGCGCAGGCGTGCGCCTTTTCGAAGCGAGGCGTAATATAAAAATAAATAAATAATAGTGTATAAAATAATAAAATTACGTAAAAAAAAAATCAGAAAATGACAATTAAAATCTTCTAAACACAAGAAAAAGTTTCATATTTCATAACATCATAATTTAACCACTACAAGAAAATATTTATTTTGAATCGGATTTTTAGCAACGGAAGGTATTCCATCGCTAAAAAGGTCTTTAAGTGACGGAAGATCCCGTCGTTAAAAGTTCGTCGTTTAATACTATTACTGACGGAAGAAACCATCGGTAAAAGTATTTGCAGACGGACTTTAAACGACGGACTTTTAGCGACGAAGTTACTGTTGCTAAATACTTTTTAGAAAATTAGTATTTTTTGAGGGTTTTTTTAAATTATTTAAGCAACGGAATAAAATCGTCGCTAAAAATTCTATTGGTAAAAGTCTTTATAATAAGACCTTCACCAACGGATTTTTAGCGGCGGTGTTATTCCGTCGCTAAAGTTTCGATTTATAACCAGATCTAGTTTCTTTCTCCCTCCCCGTTTCTCTCTCTGAAATTCTTCTCTCACCCACCCACCGCCGTTCTCACCACCGGCGACCCCTCTCGACTGCTACCTACCTTCAGCGACACCCCCGTCCCCCACCTGATGCCGCGCCACCAAGCCTTCCACTGTCGTCGTGCCACAAAGCCCTCCACTGTCGCCGCACCACCAATGCCGCCATTGTCGTATCCACCTCGAGATTTGTATGTCAATTGCCCTAAATTAATCTTGTTATTTATTTTTCAAAGTTGATTATCAAGCATTTGGCCATAATCACACTTCTGCTTGTATTAGCTCTTATGAATTTCAATGTACGTACATAAAACATTCGAATTTGTCTTCTTTGCCATGTATAATCTGAATTTGTTGTTAATTTGGACGTTTGGCCATTATTTTGTCTTCTAAATTTGTTGATTAAAGCATTTTGCCATAATCTGAATTTGTTATTAATTTGTCTTCTCTGCCATGTATAATCTGAATTTGTTAAATAATCTGAACCTTCTAATTGAACCCTAAATTGAAGTAATTGAACCATAATTAAATCCTAAATTGAATGCCCTAATCAAATCGAGCCCTAAATTAAACTAATTGAACCCTAAATTGAATGCCCTGATCCAACTGAATCCTAAATTGAAATAATTGAACCCCCTAATTGAACCCTAAATTGAATGCCACAAATCAACTGAACCCTAAATTGAATCAATAGAACCCCCTAATCGAACCCTAAATTGAAGTAATTGAACCCTAATTAAACCCTAAATTGAATGCCCTAATCTAATCGAACCCTAAATTAAATTAATTAAACCCCTAATTGAACCCTAAATTGAATGCCCTAATCCAACCGAACCCTAAATTGAACTAATTGAACCCTAAATTGAATGCCCCAATTCAACCGAATCCTAAATTGAACTAATAGAACCCCCTGATTGAACCCCCTAATTGAACCCTAAATTGAAGTAATTGAACCATAATTAAATCCTAAATTGAATGCCTAATCAAATCGGACTCTTAATTAAACTAATTGATCCCTAAATTGAATGCCCTGATCCAACCGATCAGCACTACTCGGCACAATTAAACCCTAAGTAGGACTAAATAATCCTAATTAGTCCTAATCAACCCTAATTAGCTATAATTATCCGAAACAACTCCTCATTAACAATAATTAGCCCTAACATAACCCAATTAAGCCTAATTAGCGCTAATTAGGACTAATCAGCACTACTCGGCACAATTAAACCCTAATTAGGACTAAATAACCCTAATTAGGACTAAAAACCCTAATTAGTCCTAATCAACCCTAATTAGCTATAATTAGCCCAAGGTACTCCTCATTAACACTAATTAGCCCTAACATATCTTAATAAATCCTAATTAGATTAATTAAACCCATAACGCTAAACCCTAAACCTTAATACTCGTAATTAACCCAAATAAACCAGTTAGCCCTAATTAGCCCTTGTACATCCCATAATTACTCCATCTTACCCAGAGATGGTTCAATTACTCGTAACGATCTTTCTGCAGTTTTGATATTTCGGAAAGATTCTTGCATATGTTATCAATTTCTAAACGCATGCATGCATAAAAACCCTTAGTTCCCATTCAAAGGTAGTCATTACTAAGTAATGCTTTGTAATGAGCCTTTGGATGTCCAGTTTGGACAATTTGAAAAAGCTACATGTTTATAAAACAGTGTTTCAACTCATGCTCTGTGTTCTATGTCGTGGATATTACACGTTCTCATGTGTTTCTCCGGGTGCATACAGATCTTGTGTTCAAACATCCGTCAAACCTTGCAAGGCAAGGTTAGATGAATGTTAGAACACTTAATCGATGTAGTATACTTGGAGAAATGCAGGGAGGTGCTGCCGAATTTCCCGCAGCACTTGGACTAAGCATCAGTTCTTCAATGACTTATAAACATGTGCTTTTCTAAATGGGGTAGAACCACTACCTATTAGAGAATGGAGGAGAAATATATAGACATGTTGTCACATTCATGCATTCATATTTACATCAACATTGCCTAATGATTGGTCATAATTGAAGGTGGTATACAGTACGATAATTCAGTCGTCATGTCGGTCGATCGAAGCTGGATGAAAAGGAAGAATGCTAACGATTTTAAGTGTCGCGTTGATGAATTTCTTGACTTCACTTATGCGCATCCTGCACATGTTGACCTTGATAAGATAAGGTGTCCGTGCGGTAGATGTGAGTTGTTGCTTTGGAAAAAAAGAATTGAAGTAAAATGGCATCTTCGTCAGTACGGTTTTATGGGTGGATACACAAGGTGGACACAGCACGGGAAAACGATAGTATTGTCGTCCAACCCGGCTAGTCAAACTGAAGTTAGGGAAGAGGCACGGTATGATTACCGAGATATGATTATGGATGTTGGGTATTCTAATGTTGACTGGGGTAATGACGGTGGTGACGACGGTCGCCAACCGCCAAATGATGGGGCTCATCAGTTTCATGAGTTGTTGAGAGCTGCGGAAGAGCCGCTGTGGGATGGAGCTCTGAAACACACACGGCTGTCTGCGGTTAGTAGGTTATTACAGTTGAAATCAGACCACGGGCTGAGTGAGAAATGTTTTAACGAGTTTGTTACCTTAATCAAAGAAATTCTGCCTGAAAGTGAAAAGCTACCCCCGTCGTACTATGATGCGAAGAAGATGATGAGGAAACTTGGGTTGAGCTATGAGCGGATAGATGCGTGCAATAACGATTGTGTATTGTTCTGAAAAGAGAATAAGAATTTGTCACGGTGTCTAGTATGTGATCATTCGAGGTACAAACCGGACAAAGGGAAGAAGAAAAACATTGCATGGAAGATATTACGATATTTCCCGGTCACACCACGGCTTCAGAGAATGTACTACTCCTTCAATACGGCTGAACATATGAGGGCTCACCGTGAGACTCGTAGCAACGATGCCGATGTGCTAACACACCCAGCTGATAGAGAGGCGTGGAAGGAGTTTGACCGCAGGCATCCAGTCTTTGCTCTGGAAGTTCGGAATGTTAGACTTGGTCTGGCAACCGATGGGTTCAACCCTTTCGGTTAGTCTACCACGCCTAACTCATGTTGGCCTGTTATTATTGTCCACAACCTTCCACCAGGCATGTGCATGAAGAAGTCGTACATGTTCTTGTCGTTGCTTATTCCGGGGCCGAAGAGTCCCGGCAAGGACATAGATATTTATTTAAGGCCGTTGATTGATGAATTAAAACAGTTATGGAATCATGGAGTCGAAACATATGATGCATCCCTTAAATAGAATTTTCAGATGAGGGCTGCTTTGATGTGGACTATACATGATTTCCCCGCATTGGAATGACGTGTGGCTAAAGCACACATGGGAAGCTAGCATGCCCTGCTTGTATGGGCGTGAACCCCGGTCATACGTTAAAGCACGGTAGAAATCCCCCATGGTTCGGATGTCACCGTAAGCTTTTGCCACCGGGCCATCAGTCGTAGGCAGAAGGATAAATTTGACCGGACAATCGAGCGTGAGGTTGTCACACTGGACTACCCATCTGGTGAAGAAGTGTTCTCACACCTGGAGGCACTTGATACTGACATACCACACTACAAGGGTGTGCCCAATCAGAAGATTTCAGGGTACGGGAAAGAGCACAACTGGAGAAAATTTTGTATCTTCTAGGAGTTAGCCTACTGGAGGATGCTCGTTATCCAATACAACATGGATGTGATGCATATTGAGAAGAACATTTTTGATAATGTGTTCAACACAGTGATGAATGTCAAGGACAAATCGAAAGATCACCTTAAAGCGAGAAGGGATCTACAACAGTTGGGTGTACGCCGTGAATTGCATCCTCGGACAGTCAGTGGGAGGACGATACTTCCGAAAGCACCTTACTGTCTAGACAAGAAACAAGTGGAGAAGGTCTGTCAGTGGGTTAAGAATTTGAAGCTTCTGGATGGGTTTGCGTCCAACATATCTCGTTGTTGCAATGTATCGGAATGCAAGTTTCAAGGGATGAAGAGTCACGACTGCCACGTATTCATGGAGAGATTCATTCATATTGCCTTCCAGGGATTGTTGCCACGTGTTTTTGCGAGACTTTGACTGAATTATCTCATTTCTTTTGAGATATATGTTCTTCTACGATCTGGGTGAGTAACATGGAAGTGCTTGAGAAGAACATTGTGGTGACGATTTGCAAGCTGGAGAAAATCTTCCCACCTTCGTTCTTTGATTCAATGGAGCATCTGCATGTTCACTTGGCATATGAAGCTAAGATGGGTGGACCCATGCAATATCGGTGGATGTATCCCTTCGAGAGGTAATCTTTAAATTGTTACAGTTGTTCGTTTGCACTTAATGCGACACCTGTTATCATTGATATTCCACCTAACTCGATTTGCTAAACTTCTAGGTTCATGTTCCATTTAAAGAAAAAAGTCCACAATAAGGCTCGGGTTGAAGGCTCAATTGCGGAGGCTTACGTAATGGAAGAACTTGTAAACTTTTGTAGTCAATATTTCGGGCCTGAAGTTGATACAAGGTTAAATCAACTAGGCCAAAATGACTCTGGATCAAGCACAAATTTGGAAGGGCAATTGTCAATATTCAAGCAGTCAGGTAGTCTGTTCGGCCGAACGTATACTCGATGGCTAACGGATGAAGAGTACAGTGCTGCAACAATATATGCCCTTCTAAATTGCGATGAAGTTTCGACATTCGTTGAGTAAGTTAAAGTCTTAATTCACTTACATTGTTGTACATAATTGAAAGTGTGTCATAAGCGAGTCAACTATATTGGTTTGCAGTGAGTTCGATGCGGAATCTTTAATCACTGATCCCGCTGGACTTGAATCTCATCGGAAATCACAATTTGTACAGTGGTTCAAAAGGCGTGTAAGATTGTTTAACGAAATTATATTATGTGTTATATACAGTTCTGTGGCCAATTAGTATACTGATTTATCCTTAATTTTTACCGTCATCTACAATAGGTTCAGTCAATGGATAGACCAGTGGCCTCCTGCTTGAAATTACTAGCTGAAGGCCCTAACAAACAAACATCCTGTCATGGAGGCTATATCATCAACGGGTTTAGGTTTAACGTAAAAGATGATGACCGAACAAAACAAACCCAAAACAGTGGAGTCTTGGTCAACGGCGACTGTTATGCCGAGAATTGCATGGACTTTTACGGAGAGCTAGATGAGATTGTTGAGCTAACATATTTGGGTTCCCAAAACCGCCTGGTAATGTTCAAGTGTACGTGGTTCGATGTCACATGCAGTAGAGGAATCCGTGTTAGCTCTCAAGGGATTGTAGATGTCAATGTCAAGTCAAGACTTGCATCAGACGAGCCCTTTGTGTTTGCTAGTCAAGCTGTACAAGTCTTTTACGCGGAGGACGTCGCCAATCCCAAATCTCATTGGTATACAATTATCAAGTCCAAGAAATTGCCCGTGACATATGACAGTGAGCTAGACTCCTTTCAAGCCGACCAACCACCTGTCTTGTTCCCTGTTGAGGTCAACAACGAGGAGGACGATCTTCCTCTTCCAACAACACTTCATGTAGGAGAAGAAGTCGTAGATGATGACGCGGAAGACGTGGAAAGTGTTGGAGATGATGTGACTGAGTCTACTGATGAAGAGGATGAATTAGAAGATGAAGAGGACGACGAGTCCCACGAAGAAGAGGACGACGAGGAAAGTGATGAAGATGATGATGATTCTCAAACTGAAAATGATTGACTTGTAATGTTGTAACATCACAGAAAAAATGTAGTAAACTTTTAGAACTTGGTTCATATTGATGTGTTTTTGCATCTTTGTTCATATATATATATATATATATATATATATATATATATATATATATATATGTGTCGATGATGATTTCTGCCAAATTATTATTTTTAATGTGTTAATGTCTTTGTAATTTATTTATACGAAGTCAGATATGGATAGGATACGGGCTATTCGTGGCCGGGCTGGACGCCGAGCTGCTTCCTCCCCGGTGGGTCCCACCTCGTCATTGCCCACTGATGACGAGGCACAGAGTGATTGGGTACATCATATGGGGCCCCAGCTCCAGCCCCAGCCATCGCCCCAGCTGTCGCCTCAGCCCTAGCCGTCGACCCAGCCCCAGCCCCAGCCGTCACCCCAGTCCGACACAGATTCATCCCACACGCGCGTTGATTCTCATTCTTCTGTGGGTTCTACCTCAGGTATAGTTGATAACGGTGTTTAGTACATTTTTGCTAGCCTTTGATTTAAAGTATATTTGAACTGTATTAATGTCTGTGTTTTGTAGGATCTCGACGAGGCCGTGGTCCGACACGCGGGGTACGCATCGACCCCCAGCGTAAACAGAGAGTTACGCTCACCCGAGAGGGCCTGTAAGTAAAAAAAATCACATCATGCCTTATATTTAAAATTTTGGGGTGTTAATTTATATTTGAACTGTATTAATTTATTTATTTACTTCTTTGGCAGGATCCTGGAGAATCAGGCGAGGACGAAGATCGGCGTTCTTGTGAAGGGCCGATTCTTCGAGCCACGCCTGTACTGGAAGGACTGGGATGCCGCTGCGAGGGAGTCCCTATGGGAGGAGTGGCTGGTACGGTGAAGTATTTTTTTCTGCGTTAGTATTTGTTTAATTATAGTTTGTTTTATGTAGTTAATTTGTGTTATTGAATGCCTTACAGGAGGGGTTCACGTTTGACTCGCCTGATCAGCAGGCACTGGGGCAGCAGGCCTTCTTTGCTTACATCGGCAAGAATTACCGCCGATGGCTCCACGATGCACGGGACCGGGCAAAGAAGATGCTGCCCGAGGGTGCCCCGATGACGGAGATGACGAGATATCCCCCACATTGGATATCTCAACTGTATGGGGGAGATGATAGATCGGTGGGCTACAGATCCAGGCTGGGACGCCAAGAGTAAGAGCAGGGTCGAGAACAGACAGAACAGAGATCTGACGCACACGGGGGGGTCGGTGCCACACGACATCGTCCGACACATGAATGCGGTCGAGCACCCGGATCTGGAGGAGGATGAGGTCGTAGCTCTGACGTATAGTCAGATGCACGTGCGGAAGAAGGACAAGGACGAGGCACACCGGGCGGGCGACTATATTTCAGATATTGCCCGGCGGATCGATGTGAGTCAATTTGTTTAAGTTGTTAATATTTTGTCTTTCTATCCTCAATGTCTGTTGTGTTAATTAATGCCCTAACATATCTTTAAATCACTATTTTTGCAGGCCTCGTATGAACAGCTTTAAGGGGTCCGAGCAGCAGTCCGGACAACCATCAGCGTCCACTAGTACTGGTGCGAGTACTTGGGCATTGAAGCGATGGCTGGATACGTCGGAGGTCGTCAATCGGCCGAAAGGCCGCATACGCGGCCTGCCTAGCACGACTGCTCGTGCCGTGATAGGAGTGTCCTCACCCCCCGCTGCCCCTCCATAGACACCGGCTCCTCGGCATCCATTGGACGACGAGAGATCCAGCGCATTGCTACGGTGGTGTTGAGGATGATCAGGGAGCAGGATCAGCAGGGTACCGCTGCTCGACATGCTGAGCCGGCCCCAAATCAGCAGGATCCAGATTCGGGACTCGGCAACCCCTGATGAGCCCCTTCTCGTGCCTGGTCCCAGCTTGTCCCCCCCACCCGGTTTGTACTCTTCTCACCTCCCCTAACCGGTTGTATCCGGTTCTCGGCTTGTACATAATGAGTATATTTTATAACAAATATTTTTTATGATTAATTATATATATTTCTTTGTGTATTGATTATTGTGCATTGTTGTTAAGAAATGAAAATTTTATTACAGGTTTGAGTAATAGAAAAATTTTAAAATTTTAAAAAATATTTGACTTTTGGCGATGAATTAATTTGGTCGCTAAAAGTGTTCATACTATCAGCTTTTTAGCAACGGAATATTCCGTCTCTAAAAACTTTATTCCGTCTCTAATTTCACAGAACAGAAAATAAATTAAAATACTTAAAATATAATTAGCGACGTATATTCTGTCGCTAATTAATAAATAAATCCATCAAAAAAAGTGAAATATTACACGATAGATTTGAAAATTCCGTCGCCAAACTTTTAACGACGGGCTTTTATACGAGGGACTTTTAGCGACGATAAATCCATCACTAAAACCTTTAGCAACGGATTTTTTCATCACTGAAAGCCTTTTTTCTTGTAGTGAACAAGCTTTTAACATAATACTACTATTGTCTTTAATTGCAATAACAAATGATACGAAATCAAAAGCCAAACAAACAAGTTCATCCAAGAATATGCATGCAAGAAGGCATTAATAGTTACCTAGATTCCCTTATTACTATTTTTCAAGCAAACCATTCGTTTCAGTGAAGCACTGGTTTGCTCATTTCGAATTTCTTATGCATTTTAGGATTGTAAATGGTCTTACTGGAGATCACAAGAAAAAGAGAAAGGCATCTCTAACATCTATACTATTCGATGTATTGGGTTATTAGTGTGACAAACCATCACTTTACACGAACCAAAATTAATGCATGCACACATATGCATTAATTTAAAATGTTAAGTGGTGGAATGTTGTCTTTGCATGTCAACTAGCACCCCTAACTTCCATCATATATATATATATATATATATATATATATATATACCCATAACTCAAAGCAGAGAAGAAGAAAAAAAATAGCATACCATCACTTTTGAACAATAAATTGCAAAACTTAAAAACTAGCAAGCAGTTCAATTTAATTTGCAGCTGGCAAGTCAGATTTCATCATAAGTTCTTAACAAAGAATGGTTAATTTGCAGATGGCAAGCCAGATTTTGTGCTTGGCTAAAAAGGAACTAGAGCACTTCAGGTTATAAGAATTATACTCATGTCAAAGAACTCCTTTCACGTTGGCATTTAGTAAGAAGTTTCATCAACAAAATACCAATGCATCTCACTGGTTGAAGTAGATAGTGGATCTAGAGAGAGAAGAGGGGACAAACCTGCCGCAGCACAGCTTCAATTCACCAGCGGAGTAGCAGGGCGAGGCAGAGGAGTAGCTATAGTAGCAGGGCGAGGAAGAGGAGTAGCTATGGTAGCGGCTAAAGCAGTGGCAGCAACCGGAGAAGCAAGCCGATAGCCGGCGGAGATGCGATAACGACGGCAGGAAAGGATGGAAGTGGTGAACGCGAGGTGACTGTGAGATCAGAAAATTGATTTGGGGATTTTTGTAGCTTAGGTTTTCTGTTTTAGTCTTTAAGTGTTTTGTTTTACTTGGCAAAGACAAAAAAGAAAAAGAATACTGATTGAGAAATTGATGGCCCACGTGAAGCCATGAAGTCAGACCGAATGGCTACCACTCGTGCGCCTAGTGTTGCGCCTCCACCATCGCTACGCGCCTAGCGCCTTGGCACCTGGGCAAACTAGCACGTGCCTTATTGAAGGCAATGCGCCTAGGCCTAGGTGAGGCTCTCTGTGTGTGCCTAGCTGCTCCTAAGCGCGCTTTTAATAACACTGGGCATGACAGATAGTTCATGAAGATTAGGGGGTCCTCATCAGGCCGTAAGGAGGTGACACATTAGGTTCAGAAGATCATGAATTGAAGGGTCGTCCAACCAGCCATAGTGATGTGAAGAAATATTGTCATAATATAGAGAGCTCAGAAAGGTGCATGGACCATTATCTTCTTCTTTTTTAATTTTTTAAAATTTTTCATCATTTTTTTTTGACCTCATAAAAATGTGGGAGAACCTTTGTCTCTCTTGAATAAGCATAACGTCAAGGAGGATTTTATAAGGGATGCATGCAGGCCCTGTGGGCTAAGAAACTTATGGTAAATAAGATCAAAAACTCTAAACATGAAACCAATGCCCCTTAGTGTGAGCCCATGGAGACCGGGCCCAGGAGGTAACTAAGCTGCCTACATATCTCCATTGGGAAAGTAGGTCGGACGTAGTTCCAATCGGATCTGCTGAATATCAACCTTCAAACTAAACCAATGGCAATTCTATGCATCGAACTTTACCAATCATTCTTCACCCTTTTTGCTCTCTCTCTCCCCCCCCCCCTCCTCCCCCCTTCTCATTATTCTTCTTCTTCTTCTTTTTTCTTTCAATATTTCTCCCTCTTTAGAACAAACGATCACCAAGATTTCAATGATCAGCTATCTTCAAGACCTTAGTTCATATGAAGGAAAAAAAATTTAGTGTTGAGTTGTTGCCGCATTACTTAGGATATAGGCACACACAGGGAGACTACCCGCCCCAAGGGTAGAAAAATAGGCTTAAAAAAAAGGTTACTCTATTTAGGCACAAAGGGCTGGCGTGGTAAAATCATAGTATAGGTAATGAAAATAATATGTGGCCAAACGATGGCCTCCAATCATCAGGGATGCTCATTTTAAGGAAGACTTATGAAAACCTACATTTTTTCGACGTCTCTTTCTTTTATCGTTCTTTTTTTCGTGCCCTAACTTCTGCCTAAACCGCCCTTTTCAGGGTTTTCAATCTAGTGGGCTTTTTCTTCTTTTCTTCTTTTCTTCTTTTTATATATGGCCCATGCCAGAAGAAAGTAAGTGAGCGTTGCATAGGAGAAAGTCTTGACATCCATATGACACCTCATTGTCTTTGAGGATTTGACTTGTTTGTGGTAAATGAAGGTTTGGCTAAGAAAAGAAGTCACTACGTTTTCTTGATAATCTCTTAGAGCCTCACTTAAATGTTTAAATTTCAAACTAGATTCTCTCGTTAGGTTTTCTAGACATTCAATCTGAAAGAAATTAAAATTCTGATATTTAAGCTTGAAAATACAAGGATCACCACCCCTCAAGTGCAAAGAAGAAATGTCAACGAGATAGACCACTACTCTTATTTTCAAAATCATTTTTTGGACAATATCTCAAATTGATTGGTCAATTATGGATTCAACCGATATGAAATCACACAATTCTCCTTGCTTTGAAAATTGTCATGCTCTCGACTTGCTAAGCATGGACTCATAAACTTACTTGAAACACAATAGCTCTATTTGACTCTAACTGTAAAGGAAACTTTTAGGAAAAAGAAATTTTTTAAAATCTTAGTTCTTTCTATTCATCTGACTAAATTAGTAACCAAAAGCTAATTAAAAACATTAACATGAAACAAGTCTGAAAAAAAGAGTAATCTAGAAAATGCTAGGAAAGTCATCTAAGGTTCTAACTCGGCATCATACTTAGCTCGGCATTGGAAAAGTCTTTGGCCATCCATCTGAGAGCTAACCGCTCTTATCTCATGTTGGGGTGATCTAGCTAACAATATGCCCTCCTAGTTGAGCATAGAAAGATCTAGCACCGGAAGAGATGTCTCACTTATGCTCACTTGATGCTCTGGCAGAGATTACGTCTTCATATTTGGCCATGCATAAGGATTTACTTCACCTTTGTCAATCAAATCTTGGATGGGGTGACGGAGGGTGACACACTTTTCTGTGTGATGACCGGCTCTTTGATGATAAGCAGAATGATGTTGGGCATCGTATCCTTCGGATAAAACAAGTGTTGCAACAACGGGTGGCATCTTGGCAATCAAACTCTCTTGTAGCAATTGTTCAAGACAGAAGCTGAGCATTTAAAGAAGTAAACGTCGTCATGTCTTCGGAATGGCTTCCCGTGACACTACCTATTGTGACCTCGTACTTTTGACGTTATTCACACTAGATGGCTTTGACAGAGCATTGGTATTCCTCCACTGAATGGGCATCCTCTCAGCTTAGTTTCTCAAGGTACAGTTCCCTCATTGATAGCATCTTCAGCTTGTATTAGGGATCCTATTAGATTTTTAAAGGAAGAATGATACTGCCAAAAAAGACACTAATGGTACACCGATAGAAAGCTGTTCTTTATCATGTTAACCTATTCCTATTTCGACGGGCGGTTAACCATCTGAGTGGCCTTATTCCTCCATCACATTACAAATTTTGAGACTGGCACCTTTGGCTTCTATTTGATAGTATCCAAGTCTCTATGAATAATATTCAAATCAGCTTTATAATGGTACTGATTAACCAATTTTCGCACCACATCCTCCCATATTAGCACTCTTGAATCGTCGAGGGTGAGGAACCGTCGAGGGTGAGGAACCAATTGATTTTGGTAACTCTATGAGGGGCTAATGCTCGCATATACATCTTCACATGGATCCATGGATCCGTCATCCTATCGAGTTTGTCCATATCAGGCATCTTAAACTTTTGAGGGAGTCTACCATCCGAGCATATGGTAAGGGTATCGAGGTCTATTGGGTCATCTGTCTTCTCGTCTTAGTGGTCTGCTACTCAAGTGTAGCCATTTTTTCCTCCCATTCTGGGGCAATAGTCTCCCCTTCATCATTAGATCCATACTCCCCACCTGTTTTGAGTTTGCACTTTCCCCTTTCCTTCCCTTCTTTCTCTACCATCTTTGGCTCCTCTTTAGATTCTTTGTTTTTCTCTTCTTTCATAAGTAATCCGATATTCAACGCAATTTTGTCATGTTGAGCTGCAAAAGAGATGAGGTTAGTTTAAAATCTTTTTGTAGATTACCGAGGATTTTGATAAGATCATTTGGCTGAGGGAATCCTTCGGCCATTGGGATCCAATTAAGTTTTCTGGATTTATCCTAATACCATAGCTTCTTATTGATGCCAGAGCTCGTTACCCTGCAAAAGAAAATACTTTTGGCTTTTTTAAAAACTTTTTAAATTTATTTATTATTTTTTATTTAGTGCATCGAACTAAGCAAAAACATCGATTATATTACTAATCAAAACAAATCCAAAAAAGATAATTTAATAAGTGCTAGGAAAATCAAATGAGATAAAACTAAAACTAAGGTTCCGTGTTGGCACCATGCTCAGCTCGGCATCGGGAAAGTTTTTGAACATTGGCTAATTTATGGCAATTCGGCCAGCTAAATATATGATGTCTTCCTCTGGATAAAACGTAGAAAGAGCTAGTGCCAGAGGAGATGTCTCACCCCCGCTTGCTAGGTGTACTGGCATAAGTTTTTATTTTATAATGAACTCGACAGGAGGATTGATCAAACTATTATCGATGAGGTCTTGAATAGTGTGCCTTAAGGTGATTCATTTTTCTGTACGATGTCCAAATGCTTGGTGATATTCACATCGAGCTTGCATGTCAGACCCTTTTTGGTGTGGGAGTGTTGGGTAACTTGGCGATTACACCTTTATCGAGTCGTTGTTCAAACACTTTAGCTCTAGGGGCATGCAGATTAGAAAACTTTGACCTAGTGATGTCCTCCCACGAAACCACCTCTCGAGATCCAACCATATCATTATCTGCAAACATCCTCTGCTGAGCGATAGGATTCATCTGACTAGTCTTGTGTATTGGCTTCTCATCCTTGATTATTATCCCTTTGTTGATGGCATCCTTCATTTAAGTGAGAGAGCCTATCAACTTTGTGAATATGGTAAAGATGTGTCTTCTCTGCTCGGCAAGGTCCTCCTTGAGCAATTCTAACTCATTAGCCATCTTTGTCTATTGAGCGGCCAAGACAGTAAGACCTTCCTGGAAACTCTTTTGCATATCTCTGAGAATCTGGTCAAGGTTGTGGATTTGTGGGTATTCTTTAGCCATTGAGGTGCGAGCGAATTCCTAAGACTGGTCCCGTTGCCAAAGCGTAAGCCGATGCCAGAGATTGTTACCTTAAAGAGAGAAAAAGAAGACATTTTGAACCCAAATTTTTAAATTTTTTTTATTACCCTAAGGATTGTTTATAGGACTTATTATTACATTATATTTACCCTAAGGATCAAAGGAAACTAAGAAAAAATGACTCAAGCTAGTAAACTATAGCCTAGATAGGACCACACACACATAAGTACGCCACAGTATAAAGATTTAAAATGGCTGATTTGTACCTGTACAGGAATCGGACAAATGATTAATCCACTGGTCAACCTTTTGGGTTAATCATTCAGTTGTTCAATAAGTAATTCTGGATTTTGGGATGATGTCCGAAAAAATTGGGGTTTTGATTAACAGTTCGGTTAGCCTTGTCGATTAATTGGCTTGTTGGCCGATGAGATAATCACGGATGTTTGAAAAATTATGTCGAAGTGAGGGTGCCGACTAATTTTCCTATAACCTAGTGTGTTAACTAGCCAGTTGGTTAGTGGGTTTGGAATTTTTTGAGTTGAAAAATCTTGGGAAGGTCAGGGCTGACTAACCGTCCGGTAGCCGAGTGGGTTAACCAATCAGTTGTTTAGTGGGTTGGAAGTTTTGGACTTGAAAATTTTGAAATAAGGAGAGTTCTGACTAACCATCGGATCACCTGGGAGGCTAACCGGCCGATTGGTCACTAGGTCCAGGGTTTGATTTGGAAAAAAAAATTGGAACATGGAAAGTTCTGACTAACCGTCTGGTCACTCAGGATTTGAAGTGGCCGCTTGGTCAGTGGGGTTAAGGTTTGTTTCTAGGAATTTTCTGGGAGGAAAAGGTACTAATTAACTGTTCGGTCATCCTGATGAATAAATTAGCCGCTTGGTCAATGGAGTTAGGGTTTGTTTCTGGAACTTTTCTAGAGGATAAGGTTTTGACTAAACGTCAGGTCATCCTGATGGACAAACCGGTTGGTTAGGGCATAAACCAGCCAATTTTGATTTTTTTTAAGTAATGTACATACTTATTAACCGTCCAATTAGGAGCGCAGATAACTGGCCAGTTAGTCAGAGTCTCCATTTTTTGCAAAATAACTAGTTTAGCTTACAGCATGCTGGTGGTTTCCCTGCCAACATGCCATAGGCCAATACAGGTATTCTCCCAACAAAAGGGCACAAGACTGAATGCTTCGGGTACGAGTTTTTCTCCTTATAACACCGGTGTAAAGGTCACTCCATCGGCTCAATTGTACCATATACCTCCCGCCCGTAACTACAAAGTTAAAAATGGGCAATCACTAGCACTTATACAAGTCATTTAATATAGCAAGAAACCAAGAGGAATCTTTAGTACAAGGCATGTGAAGTTGAGAACTTGATCAAGAGATTGCCTTGAGCCCTAGAGGATCAAGGGCCTCAGGTGTGTCCCTCTCAAATGTGTGGGTCGAGGTGAGACGTGCTCGTGTGTGAGGTATGAAAATAAAAGTGCAGGTACCACAATTATGTCACATTGTATATACCACAGAAAAATACAAGAGAAATACAGCAAGGCCAAAAATTAGTAAAACTTTTCAAGTCTAGTTCTTTTAGTGTGTTTAGTCCACAACAGAGTGGCCACTGTGGTGTATTGCCCCTTAAAAAATTCCAGAAAAAATGATTTTTTGGAGTTACAATTAAAGCAAAATAAGAAAAACCTAGAAATGACTCAAAGATGTCCAAAAGGATGACTAATCTTATCGAAACCAAGAGAGGGGTTCAGCGACTAAGTTACGCAACAAAAATGTGTTTGGCACCCGTTGCTCCCTTTCAGTCTCTACTTATTTTTTAATGATTTTTGGCCTAAAGAATATGTAGCATGAAGAACACAACAAGACTCACCTTGAGCTAATTTTTATTATTATTTGGCTTGAACTCGACTACAGGGGTCAAGTGGCCTACGTATCCGATTAGACTAATCGAAATTAAGACCACTACAGTTTGACACTGGTCTTACGGGAAGTAGTCTACAATTCGTGCCTAGAATTAGACAAAGAAATTGTGACACCCTCAACCCAGGTGACATCACCGGGCTGAGTTATCGATCATAATCACATTCAAAACCATGTGCTGAATACCGAGCAACTACATCCTCATACTCATACATCATTAATAGACGCTCCAAAATGCGTCCTTACAAAAATTTTCTTACAAACATACATCGTACTGCAGCGGAAGACTTACAGGTCTTTAAACAGCATGAATGTTTACAACCTAATATACGACTGTAGTCGTAGGACTGTTATCAACCTATCTCGCAACTCAATCTTTATCCCACCATTTATAGCGGGTCTTACCTCACACAACTTATCCCCTTGTTCAACTTTTTCTAGCTTGTTTCTCTTCTCTTTTCTAGAGGGTTCTCCTTGATCAACCTTATAGCCTGCACAATACAACATAAGGAATGACCGCAAATCGCCCAGTAAAGACAACACGAGGAGTATCGTGTATAAATGATTCAAAGGACTCGGAGGAATAATAATCATCTCAACGATAGCAATGAATCAAGAGTAGTCAATAAATTTTTGACATCAGCATAATTGTCAAACGATAATTTTTCTTTCGTTAGACTGAGCGTCTTTAAGGCCCAACAGAACAGCATTACTGCCACCTCCTCATGGACTGGACCGACTGACCGACCGACTATGCAAGTGGACCCAAAATCCAAGGTCGTAAAAGCAAACATCATTGAAATACAAATCATTAAAATCATCAATATCAAAAGGAAATCAAATGCAATGCACATGGACACGATGGACAGGACTCGACTAAACACGACAAACCCTGCTCAAGCGAATTCATCCTCTTTGGCCAGTGATCATAATTCATAGGCCATCCTCCTCATATTGATGCCCCATTTTACGGGATGTTCATCTCAGTCTCAAGTAAATAAAAGAGACACTGTCAACAAGTAAGGAACTCATTTAGAGTGCTTTCCATAACCACGTTACAGCCAAGCAACAAGACATCATCAACGGGGCGGACTAAGGGAAAATTTATTCCACCTTATGTCCTCAACAACACAGCTCAACAAGGAATACCGGATCAGAAGATCAACCGGTGTTCAGACCCAACAACATGAGTTCAACGTGACATCATCAATAGGGCGAACTTGGGAGAAATTTGCCTCAAGCCCTCAATAGCGTTCTTACATAAGAGAAATGTCGGTTATCAATAAGTGCCGACATTTCACAACAACGCAACAATCACCACAGCATCATCCTCAACGACAGGGCAGACTCGGGAGAAGTTGCCACAAGTCCTCAATGGTGTTCTCAAAGAGAAAAGATATCGGCTATCAATAATTGCCGACATCTCACAACCGCCACACAACAACCCCTACACAATATCATCATCAACTTCAAGTATGCTAATCAAATTGAATCATAGCATACTAGGACACGCATCATCCTCATTAAATTCTATCAACAGGGCGAACTAAGAGAATTTATTCCACCCTAAGTCCTCAACAGCACAATTCAAATACGCGTATACCGGTTACAATGACTACCAGTGCCAATCATAACGACAAGAATCCAATAACACGTCATCAACATGGCATGCTAATCGAAACAATGAATTAGCATATTGAACCGCATTGTCCTTACCTGCTTGGCTTATAGCCGAAGCAACTCGCAATCTCTGATCGCAACAAGCTGCATCACCTAGTCAAATCATATCTTGCTCGTTAGTCATCATTCAACATATACGCACTCCTTATTCTACTCATTTCCACTTAATCGTTCATAGTATCTTACGATAGCTAGTTAATTAGATCCGATAATCGGATCCTTAATGTAGCCTTATGAACTTATTATCGATAACAACCCTCATTTTAGACATACTACCACTATTCCTCACTTCCCACCCCTCCAAACGTTAAATTATATGCGTTCTCAAAAATTTAGCGCCAACATGGCAAATTACCAAAATACCCCCTGATGGCCGCTACATCTCCAACACTCCAAAACTACTTTTTAGATGTACTGCATCATTTATAGACAAAATATTCCCTCAGAAAATTTTAAATGGAAAATTACCAAAACACCCCCTAGCGGCCATCGCCCTAACAAACATCTCAAAACTACTTTAAAACAACTTTTCGGATGTCTTACACCCCTTCCCAAACTAACTGTCCTTCAAAACATTTTATAGAAAAAATTACCAAAATACCCTCTATGTGCGGCAAATTACCGAAATGCCCCCGAGGTTCACCATCACCGCAACACCCCGAATCAGCTTCAAAACAACCTTTTAGGTGTTTTAAAACCCTTTCTGGACTAAAAAGTCCTTTGAAAAACTTTATCGAGAAAATTACCAAAATACCCCTATCTAGGTGGCAAATTACCAAAAATGCCCCTGAGGGTTCCCGACCTCAGTAAAATCTCAAAAGTGCTTTAAAATGCTATTTTAAGCCTTCTGAATTCATTATTGAGCTAAAAAGTATTTTACAAAATTTTTGCCTAAAAATTTCAAACCGGTGTCCGGACCGAGCGTTTAAAAGCCTGTTTAGCCAAAAAAAAATAGCTAACAACTTTGGAATGACCCAAAATCTTGGGAAATGGAACTTCTCAGCATCTTAAGGTCCCCATTAAAGTTTTGCGCAAAACCGCATTCGTTTGATATTTTAAATTTCACCGTAAAGTTCCAAACTTTCTGCGTCTGTTCACCCCCTTCCAGAACTTAGAAAACTCTGAAATTTTTCCATGATACAGATCTTCTAAAAATAACTAGGGTCTTTTTTTTGTACTTTGGCTAAATCTGACCCTAACTATTTTAACAAATTTGAATTAGAAACTATTTAACTAATTTTCACATTTAGTGACAAAACAGTACTATTCACATTATACACACACTCATCTTCTTCAGCCTTCAACAGTTACACAGCTGGGCACATTTCTCTTCCAATCACACATGAACTTCTCACAAACTCATCTTAGATCACTTAAACACATTATAATACACCCAATTCATACCCTAAACTCATTGTTATGCATCAATTTCGTACAATTAAACCAATTGAATCCAAACCCATGAACCAAATTGAAGAACACACACTAAAACACACCGAAACACACACTAAATTCCCACCAATTTCGAAATCCTAATTAGTTTCCTTCCTTTCTCCATTTTAAGTTCTCATAAACATGATTCTAACAAGAATCCATTCAAATTCCCCATGCCCGATTATACATACACAACCGATATATATATATATATATATATATATATATATATATATATATATATATATATATATATATATATATATATATATATATATATATATATATATGTCACATGTTCTTCAACTAAAATTTCACCCAATTCTTCCATAGCTTCACGATTTAGGGTTCAAAATCATACCCAAATAAATTCGGGGTTCTTCCTTTCTCCCTTTCCTTTCTTCTTTCTTCTTTTCTTCTCTTTTTCCTCCCTTTTTCTTCCTCTTTTTGCTGTGTTCTTCATGGGGTTACTGTTCACTCACTATTCATGTTCATAACTTCCTTGTATTTGTATTTTTTCCCCCAACACCTTCTTTCATTTTCTTTTTATTTGAATTTCATTCACCCCTTTCACTCATCTTTAGGTTTCATGAGTCATCCGAGACTCTAGCTGGAGGTGGCCACGTTTCAGCTGACTTCTCTCCAATTGTGACACCTTTTACAACTTTTAACAATTTACACTTTAGTCCCTCAAGTTTTCAAAATTGCATTTTGACCCCTCGACTTTGAAAATTTACAATTTGACCCCAAAATCACCCTAACCCTCGATGTAACCCCCTAACACCTCATTATCATCAAAAGGATGCTACTTAATAAAGATATGCATCCCGTTCATCATATTTTCTAAAATTACATTTTTGCCCCTTAACTTTCCAAAATTATATTTTAACCCCCAAAACCACACTAACCCCCTATTTAGCTTCCTAACACTTAATCATCACCAACATATTGCTACTTAATAAAAATGGCACCCCTTAATTAATCAACTTATGGTTAGATTAATTTTTGATATTTTTCGGGGTATCACAGAAATGATAAGAAAAACTCTTTCTGTAGTTTTGAAATTATATGTGACTACGGGGAAGGAATGACAATCTGTATGATTTTTACTCTAAGAAAACTGGTAAAGGTTACCTCGCGATGCAGCTTGCCTTGACGACTCGGGAATGTTCTCCGTGGTATCCATGATGCAAAGAACTAAAAAGACATTTTTAGAGTGATTTGGAGGCTAAGATTTTCGAGAGAGGTTGGATGTCACTTTACGAAGAAATGGCATGCAAACTCTAAAGAGAATAAGCTTAGGAAATTGACTTAGTGTTTGGCCCTTAAAATGGAAGCCAAGGCCCCTTTTATAGTGTCTATGGTGGCAGAATATGATAAGATTGGAAATGCCAATCTGCATGGCCGGAGATAAGTCAGAATAAGTGATAAATTCGCAGATTGACAAAAGTCAACTAACTAGTCAGTTAGTCCCAAACCGATCGATTCACCCCATTTATTAAAAAAAAATGCTTCTTTCCGAATTTTGAGGCATTATCTGACCCTAATTTCAATAATTATCTCTAAAATCAAAAATGAGATGTACTATATTTGGGACAAGTCATTTCTTATTCATAAATAGACTCATTTGATCTTCATATCAAGAAAAAAATCATGGATTATCCCCCAAATCACCTAGACAAACTATATCAATCAACCATGGACCGGACTTGATTTACTTGGACTGGACTAAATATAGTGGACAGAACTGGACTGACAGATTGGACATGCAATGGACTAGACAATTAAACTAGAAGGATTGGACCGAAAAATTAAACTAAACCAAATTAATTAAACAAAACTGGACTGAATTAATAATTAAATAATATCACTAAGCCCGAACTCAATAATGCATTTTAAAAAATAATAAAGTCCATTACTTAATTAATTAAAAAGGCCTACAAATATGAGGTGTGTACAGCTCTGCTTTAAGCTCCAAGTCTTGATGGTATCCCCCCAATTGTATGCTACCATGTTGAATTGATCCTCACAACCCTATCATCAAGGCAGTCTTATCCTAAATGAGAGCTACTTACTAAAAAAAGGCAACATTTCATGCATCATTCTTGTCCCTAAGACCATCAACCAAGAATTTCCTTCTGATTTTTGACGGATTGGTCCCCGTAACACTTCTTACAAGGCCCATTTTAAAGGTTTTGGCTATTAGTATGAAGTTGGTTCTCTCAGTACTTGTTTGCCATTGTTAAAATGCATTTGTAGAGGGCTGAATCGTCTCAAATAATATTGTGATATCTCAAAAGATCACCAATATTATCTGAATTCAAAATCAAGTAGAGTTAATACAGTGGCCCTCAAGATGGACACGAGCAAAGCTTATGATTACCTAAGATAGGTTTAGAGATCTCTGGAGACCTCTATTTTGCCTTCGTTTCTTATTATAGGATTAACTTTGTAAGATTGTTTTGATACTCTTGTCTTTTATTTTTATTTTTCTTTTTCTTTTTTTCATGTCCTAAATTTTGTGTTCATGCTTACATTTAAATCCAAAAATTTGAGACTGTACTATACTTTTCGTCATTATCATGACTAATCAGTAGACTTGGGTGGTAATTGATATGCTTAAAAATTAAGTAAACAAAAACTCATGACTAATTCGTATACTTTGATAGTAATTCATATACTTGAAGACTAAGTAAACAGGAAAGGTAAAATGTGACCTCGACAAATTACCCTTGTCCAACCCGTGCCCACCAAAACTTTTATATTTTGAGTGTGGACAAATATCATTCAATCCGTAGATGGGCTAAATTGGACACTGGCATAGGCACGAGTTTTTAAGGGTAGACAGGGCGTTGTCTGATTCTTAGGCTCGTACAGCTCGCCCAAGTTGTAATCCTAAGTGTGTTGATGCACGTATGTAATGTTCGGCATATTAATTATTGATGGGTAAAACTTTGAAAAACCTTATTTTTTTTAATGATTTCAAACTTGCATTCATATTAAAGAAAAATGTGTACATAAGAAACAACCACGTCAAAAGGTGTAATAATGACGCATATTAATAAGTAACACTATCAATAAGTAAGAGGTAGCCCGACAAGTACATGAGGACATATTCCCCTCATGAACATCATAAAAGCGATAGCCTCTCCTGGTTAGTGGAAGATTTTGCCTCACTTGTCGTATTAGCAAACAATTGGACCACGTGTAATATGTCTAGATTCAGTATACTTATGATTCAATTATCAAAACTAGAGCACAAGTGGCAGATATCATTCATAATAGACTTCATTTGTGTATCTAGCTCCTTAGTAGCTGCCATCTATTAGTAAAATATTGATGCAATAAGTGTGAATAGTTATATGCTTTAGAGAGTGTAGTTGAGCCCATAAGCATGCTTTAAAGACAGTCGATGCTGTGAGAAAACTAGAAGCCAACAAAGACATTGTGCAGTGACCTCGTTGCTCACCCCGGGTATTCGTAATAATCATACCAAGACCTATATAAAGAGTTGTTCATTCCAACATGCCTCCACATAGAGGTGCATCTCAGTAGGAAAATTACACTTGCAGCTTGTAGCCTCATAGTGGAGGACAACGAGAAGAAATAGTTCCAAGGATTGGAATGGGTTGATATGCTCAATTATGAGTCTTGATTGAGTGAGAAAACTATGGTTTTTGGCCAAGACTCTTGTTATTAAGTTGTGTAAGATGCGAGCCTAATTAATGATTAAGAGAGGTGTAAAAGAAGTGTGCTAAAATATACATTCCTTCATATGTAGCAATATTCATCATAGTGTATCTATGAAAAGGACTTGAGCTGAAGGAGATACGCCGAGAGAATTGGATGTTTTGGTGAGCCAGGCTATCAACCATTCCTTAAAGGATGGTCTTGGTTCTTCGGATAGGATCCCTAGATTGCTCCAAAACCAAACCATCCTCAGTGCCGAACATTGCTGGAACAAATGCATCAATACTTCACTATCCTACCGGAAAGAGCCACATAAGTGATCATGAACCACAATTCTGGTCAAAAGGATGGCTCTTATAGGTAGTCGATCTATAACTAGTTGCCACAGAAACATATGGATTTTAGCAGGAATTCCTAGCTTCAAATGTTGACCAATGTGTGTTGGGATGTCAACTCCTAAATAACAAAAAGAAATGGGCTGATTTGACTAAAAATCGTCCATTTTTCTCAAGTCCCCACAAGAGTTAGTCACTATAACCTGCAGGTGATACATCAATATCATTGATAATAGCCACAACACTGGGGAAAAAATGGTGTTGAGAATATCATTATTCCACGAGGTCTGTGTAATATGCTCATATACTTTTGACAATGTGCCCACGTGTAGAATCCAACAATATCATGCGGCTGAATCACTAGTATCCACTTATCCTTCCATATGTGGATGCATTTCTCATTGCCCACCTGTAACATCCCGAAAATCCAGAGTTTCATCGCCCCAAACTCTCAAAACGTTAACCTATCACATTGTAGCAAACCTGTCAAATCTTGTTTACCTACACATAATTCAAAGCATCTAATCTGGCATCAACTCAAGGTCTTCAAAATACAAGATTAGAAAGCTGCTTAAACTTAAACTATTTTACAAACTCGAGCTCCTATAATACGAGTTAACAGTACCGACCCATGCAAGGGTCTTACTATACAATAGTGGTGGGCTCATTGGAGTCTCGACTCTAAACCCATTCCCGAGCATTCTACATTTAAGCATTTTTTACATAAGGGAATCAAACGAATGGTGAGCTTTTGAGATCTCAGAAGGTCGTTCAAAGGCAACTGAAAGAATTACAAACTGACTCGAGAGTTCAAACAAGGATAATTTCTCAAAACATTACAACAATCATGAACAGTTTGGTAATATCCAAAGCAATAATAATCAGTCATAAGCATATACAAAAGCGACCAAAAGAAACAATCCTAGACAGACACCACAAGCATTAAGAATCCCAGTTTCCAAAATAAACATTAAAAGTTATAACCAAATACCAAAACGATCGTTTGAAGATCATTTTCAAAGCCATCATCTTAAAATGAAATGATGATTTTTCAAAGGGTTCCAAAACGAATATAGATACTTCAAGGGAGATAGGAGAAGGGTTTCATACAAACACAAACAGTTTCATACAAACTCAATCCCTTTCAGTCAGGTAACAATACCCTCATTTGAACATCGTTTTCAAAACAATCGTTGTAAGATACAAGCAAATTCAAAGACATTGATCCTGGGCAGATGCAATGCCATTCAGGAAATGCGCAGATATACACATGCATGATGTACGATAATAACTAGCCCTTTCCATCGATCAAGAAACTAGCCTGCTTTTCCCGTAGGAAGCAGTAACCATCCTTCCTTATAACGCCTCCCTCAAAACAGGCCCCCAGGTCAATACATAAGACACAATCATAGAATCAACAAGAAATTCAACGCTTAACTTGTAATAACAATAACTATTAATGCAAATTCAAATAATCTGTATCAATCAGGGTTTCAGTGATAGTTAACCTACTGTATCAATTCATCACATAGGATTCGAGAATAGCCACAAACAAATAAAAAGAACGATTACAAATATATATTGAATTTAAGCACGACAATTAAGAAGAACGAACACAAACAATTATCGAATCTACTCAGTATGTAATACAAGGTAAGCATCGATAAGATTTTCAAAAGACTGAGTCAGGTTCAATATTAGGGCTTGCTTGGCAATAACATGCTGATATCAATGCATAATTCAGTGTTAGGCAATAACCATAAGTAAATCGAAAAAGAATACTTACGAGTATGAGTTATAAAAATAAGGGTTCTGATGGAAGTCCTTACCTGGGGTTCGGATAGAAACCTTTACTTGGATCTGAAGCTAAGTTATATAACCGGAAACTCTATTGCTTTAACATAAACGGAACAATCCAATTATTAGTATACAGTAGATACTACAATATTACGAATTCAATACTAAATCATGCATACTCCCAGAACTGCCCCTTATCGTTTATATAAAATTATCAAAATGCCCCTTGTGTAAAATTATCAAAACACCCATCTCGTATTTAAATCACCAAAACAGCCTTTTCATAAGTAAAATAACTCAAATAGCCTTACCGTATGTGAGCTTACACAAAAATATCTTTTATAGGTAAAATCACCAAAATACCCTTCTGGGTGGCAAATTACCAGAATACCCCCCGTGGGTTCCCGGCATCGGAAAAATCTCAAAAACATCTTTAAAACACTATTTTAAGCATCCTGAAGTCAATTTTGGGCTAAAAAATATTTTATAAAATTTTCGTCCAAAAATTCTGAACCAGTATCGGACCGAGCGCTCAGTTGCTGGTTCTGCTAAAAATACCTATTGACCTTAGAATGGCAAGGAATTTTAGAAAATGAAACATTTCAGTAATATAAGTTTTATCTAAAATTTTCAGATTAAAATAACTTGGTTTGCTATATCAAATAAATTCAGAATTTTCTTTAATCGATACTCTAATGTAGCATTCTTCGCGGATGTAGAAGAGTCTCAAATTTTTCCACAGCGTACATCTCATAAAAATAATGGGGATCACTGTTTTGGACTTTATCAAATTTTGACCTAACTATTTATAAAAATTAATGTAAAACTACCTAAATAACCTCCTATCTTTAGTGACAAAAACAGTCACTATTCAAATCATGGCACACCTAGTATCTCACACACAGACACACCCCCCTTCACCTTCTTCCTTCAGCCGAGCATACACACTTCGTATAACACCACTTCACGCACTAACACATGCACAGTCACACACACCCACACATTAACATCCCTAAATCACATTCTAACCCACAATTTCACACACCCACACACACACACACATATATATAGGGAGTTGATCCATTACTTGCGATAGCAAATAGAGTTAAGTTGCCAGCGCGATCTGGCCGTCCACGCGCGATCTGTGGACTGTCCAGATCTTTTTTTGCGTTTTTTTTTAAAATCGTCCGGTACATAATGTAGCGGACGATTTTTTTTTACTAAATTTCCCTTCAATATCCATATGTTATATTTTCCAAAATATCGTCCGCTACATAATGGAGCGGACAATATTTTGGAAACACACACCCACCTTCAATCTCAATTTTCACTTTTCTCTCTCTTTAGAAAAAAAAAAACCCAATCTCTCTCTGTTCATCGCTAGCACCTTCGTCTCTTCAACCCCAGATCTATCATCATTAGCATCGCATCTATAGCCTTGGCATCGCCGCTGTAGCCTCGACATCACCCAAAGCCGCAGTAGCCTCAGCGTCACCGCCACTAGGCGGGTGGGGAAAGCTACCGCTTTGTAGATAGCTCCATATCCGGCGACGATAGAGGAAGGAAGCAACCCACCTGCTGTGGCAAACCCATTTGCTTTGGAGTTGCTCTCCAATAGACTCTGAAGCACCACCAGGAACGCTAACGCACGTTTTCAAAAAAAGATCGAGAAAAGCTGATGTGTGGTCCGTCGATCTGACGTTGCTGAGCGGTGGTGCTCGGCGATGGCACGGTAATGGGTATGATGTTTATGGTGGTGGGTGCATGTGGGTGGTAGTGCTGTGGCGGTGGTTATGGGTGGTAAAACTGAAACCCATTTGGAATTTTGAGAATTTTGAGACTTAATTCTTCATCTCCTCTATACCTCTCTCTGTTTAGATTAGTTATTTATCTTGCATAGAGGTTTGGGATGGCGGAGGTTTGAATGGTGGTGGTTCGAGGAGGCAGAGGCTTGGATGGTGGTGGTGGTGATGGGTTCAGTGGCGGTGGCAAAATGGTGGTGGTTGTGGGTTCAGTGGCGGTGGCAAAATGGTGGTGGTTGTGGGTTCATTTGAGTTTAATTTTTGTTGGCTCGGAAACAACAGAGCACAGTGCTACAGGCATGGTTGTTTGAACATTTTCTTCATCCCTTTGAGAAGCTTTTTGCACTTGAATTTTAGTTTGTGGAACTCCATTGCCTTTTCTAGAAGTGCATGTAATAGAACAAACAGATAACAAATAGAACACAATGTGCCTTTACAAACTGTTGATTTTTTCCTAAGATACGTCCGCTACATTATGTAGTGGACAGATACTGTACTCACATAATATAAGGCATTCAATGGGGGTTGAGGGGTACTTTTGTCAAAAATTTGTCCTCTACATAATGTAACGGATGGACTTTAAAAAATACAAAAAAAAGATCTGGACCATCCACAGATCGTGCGTGGACGGCCAGATCGCGCTGGCAACTTAACTCAATTGCTAACGTGAGCAATGGATCAGCTCCCACACACACGCACACTTAAACACCCAAACACATTCTCACTGTCATACACATCTACACACTGTAACACCCACTTTCACACACGAGAACACATATTAAACCCCTCAACAACCCACTGAAAACACCAACTACACACCCACTATCCTCATAAACACGCTAATACACCACACTTACACAGTTTATGCGCACACAATGAATTGCTGGTAGAATATCTTGAACATTTAAGATAATCGGTTAAGGTTCATCCTAAACTTAACCTCCTATCTTACTACTTTCGTGGATTACCTCGCCACAGTTAGAGCAGATCTTTCTCAGGGGTGGCCTAACGGTGAGGCTTCTTTCATAAGGCGGGCAAGGCAATAGCACACACACTCATACACACATTGACACACATGCACGCATGCACAGACACACATACATACACACACATTCTTCAAACACACACAAGCTCGTGAATTACACTACAACACACACACAAACACCTGTTTATACACACTGATACACCCTACCCCACGCAAACACTCATATATATACACTAAATTCCACACATATGCACAAGTCACACGCCCAAGCACACACGGTGAGAAAAACACTGACCCACAGTTCCTGAAACACACTAAACATTGAGCAATAAGATCATACACTACAAAGAAAATTACCTTGAAGAGATTTCTCGATCTCTCCCCCAATTTCCTCTCTTCTCTCCCGTTCATCTTCCCCCTGAAGCTCTGTTTCTCTCTCTCTTTACTTCTTTCTTCAATTACTCTTTTCTATTTTCTTCTTCTTCCTTTTTCTGAAATTCTTTCTAATTTCTTTTCTTTTAATTTCCTAAGAAAGAAGAAAAAAATATAATAAACTATTAGTTTATAATTTTAATCTAATTAGTCACCAACAATTTAAGTAGGAGGTGACATCATGCTATGCCCCATTTTCCCAAAGTTTGAGACATAATGCCTAACTTTCAAATTTTACAATTTGGCCACCAAAGTTTTTCAAAACTACAGTTTTGCCCCAAAATTATTTTAAGCTCTCATTTTCTACTAATACCTGAGCAATGCTCAAAATTATCGTCCATTTATTTATATTTTTTGATCCTAGATAATAAGTGCAGGATATTACACCACCTACCAACAGTTGTCTACCAAGAGGACCAGCTATATTCCTCGTCAGTCCCAATAAGTAGAAACATAGCTTTTAAGGGTAAGGAAAGAATATAGTCTACAATATTTGAGACGAAAGAAGGATGATTATAGCTGCTCTGGTTGGGTGAGTGCCTTCAACTTATTTTTTTGAAACACCATTTGTCTTCCCTTACCCATGTACATTCCTATGAAACTTTGATTTATGCAACATAACACCTTATGTTTATCTTCCCTCACCACGTACACTCCCATGAAATTCAAATTTGCAATGTTGCACAAGTAAGAGATGACCTTTACCAAAGTGATGTATAGGTTTGGAAGCATGTCGTACAACCATATAAAGCAAAGATTGGTATGGCAGAAGTCAGAACTGCTTTGGCACTAAGACTACCTTAAATTGCTGCCTCCCTTTTAGAACAATAGAGACCATGTATGTAATGCCCAGAACATTTTATTCTGTTTTCTTTATTTAAAATTTTCTTTCGGCCAAAAGAGATCTTTTTAATGACGAACTCTTACTTAACATCGGTACTTTTTAGTTGAACGACTTATAGCGACAAATTTAGGAAAAAGTTACAAGCATAATCTTTAATGGCAAAATTTAGAATCATAAGTTATGATTTAGCGATAGCAGATATTATTGATACTGACTGATGTATTAGCGACAAGTTATTTAAAATATCGGTGCGCTTAATATCAGCGACGATTGGCAAAACAAAATAGTGTAATAATCCGTTAACAGGTTTTGAAAAATAACGTTGGACCTTTTTCGTAATAAGAGGAAACTTTGGGTAAAAGTTAGATTAATTAACATAGAATAAGGGGGTCATGGGAAATTTTGTAGCTTAGGGTTATATATATATACACTACCATGTTATTATCATGAGCCGACCCTAAAATCTGATTTCGGTGAGCGGCTGAAGGGAGGAGGGCGTCGAATAGCGGCAGAGAAAGAGGGAACGAAGGACCTTCTTGCAAAATTCCAGTATAATTCTACCTCTCTTCCTTATGTTATTTATGGATTCATGGGTATTTATCAAAGCTGTTTGTAACCATAATCTTAAGCAAGTCACAGCCATGGTGTTTGTGGCTGCAGGTTTCAACGGGTAAGTAATGGGGTGATGAGGCAGCCATGGTGGCTGCCATGAAAGGAAGGGGAATGAGTAATGGGTAAAGCATTGGTGGGAGGAGGGAACAAGAAGTGGGTACATGCAGGTGGTGGTGCGTGAGTTTGTGTGGTGCGTGAAGTGAGGGCAGCCATGGCGGCTGCCGAAGTGCGCGTATGCATGTGGGTCTGGGGAGAAAAAGGGCTACGGTTATAAAGGCGGCCATGGCTGCCATAGGTATGTAGTATATGTGATGGTGTGGGTGTTTGAAGACGGTGGAGAGAAATGAAGGTGAAGGTCATGTTAACGGCAGCCATGGTGGCTGCCTTATTAGTACGTGAGTAGGGACCGGACCAAAATGGAACAGACATGGCGCAATGGTGCACAGCAGTGTAGAGGTTATTTATGTATGTGACAACAAGGGGGTGCTGTGGCGTTTGAGAGAGGAAGAATGACGGCTGCCGAAGTGGGTGTTGTGTGCTCGTATGTGTGTATACAAGTGTGTGTGAGGGTGCTAGAGGGTGCATGAAGCTGCCGAAATAGCTGTGTGTGTGAGTGAATGTGTATGTGAGGTGAAGTGTATGTGTGTATTATGCCTGCAAATGGGTAAAGCTACTGCCGTGAGGCAGTAGCTGTGTGTGTGTGGCTGCCAAAGGCAGCTGTGTGCATGTGTTTTTGGGTGTGTATACAATTGTGTGTGAAGGTACTAGAGGGTGCATGAAGCTGCCGAAGCAGCTGTGTGTGTGAGTGAATGTGTATGTGAGTGAAGTGTATGTGTGTGTTATGCCTGCAAATGGGTGCCTGTGTGTGCATATATACATGTGCAGGTGGGTTTGGAACAAAGGAAAAGGAAGAGGGAGAAGAGAAGCTACTGCCGTGAGGCAGTAGCTGTGTGTTTGTGGGTTTATATGTGTGTGTGTGGGTGTAGTGTATGTATGCGGGTGTATGCTCTTGGGTCTGAAGAGTGTTTTGCAGTGTATGCTTGTGTGTTGGTGCGTCCACGAGTGGGTGTGAGAAGTAGGGTGATTTGGATGTAAGGGAGTATATATATATATATGAACCGGTTATGTGTGAAAATGTGTGTTTACATATGGGTGTGAGGGTGTTAAAAGAAAAGAAGAAAGGGAGAGTGACGGCAGTGGACTTGAGGGGATGGAAATGGGTTTGAGATGCTGTACAACTGTGAGTGTGTGCATGCCATGCTGTGTGGGCTGCTGGGCAGCCGTGAGTAGACTCACATTGAGAGTTGGGGTAACTGTATGCATGGTGTGTGCGTGTGTAGGCTGCTGTGCAGCCGTGTATGGTAAGTGTGCGTGTGTTGTGTGCTGTAGTGTGTGTTTTCGGTGGGGCTCGGAGTGTAGTGTTGTTTGGGTGCTCAGTTGTAAAGATGAGCATAGAAAAAGGATATGTAAATACATGAAGGCGTGTGCATGAGGCATATGTATTGTGCAGTAGGGTGATGTAGTGTGCTGGAAAAGAAGTGAGAAGAAGAAAGAAAAGAAAGGAAGAAGAAGAGAACGGAACGGGTATTGAATTAGCGTTAGGTTTTGCACATGCATATGTTAATGTACACTTATCGTTAGCATGTGAAAATTTACAGTGTGATACGTTAGACAATATTAGAATTCTTGGCAAATTTTCATAATTTTCTGGGATCGTGGGAATTGTGAGTATTTTCTATAATTTCAGATTTGGAAAAATTCTTTTGGAACCTTTAAACCCTGAAAATGTTCTGGAAAAAAATTAGGGTAATATTTTTTGGGTATAGAAAAGACTCAGTTTGAATTTGATAATTTTTGGAGTTTATTTGCTATGGTTTCCATATCGCATTAGTTTTAGCAAAACGAATATTTGAAAAATACTTTTAATGCCTTTTAATTTCTGATTTATATTTTTATAATTTTATACATATTTAAAAGTTAATATAAAAATTATGGGACTTAGTTTGCAACTGGAAGTATTTTTGGCAATTTATGAGATTTTATTGTATTTAAAGAAATTATTTTATTTCGAAATATTCAAAATTTCAGAAAAATCATGTTTTGACTCTTATTAATGTTTTAAGCTATAAAAGTATTTTATGGAAATTTATTATAAATTTTGGAATATAGTTACGCGTTAAGTAGCGTATAGGATTTTCGGTTAGCTACGTTGGTCGTGTGTGGAGTACGTTTCGAGTCGCGTGATTTCGGGATTAGAAGTAAGCACGTGGTGGGTAGTTGATATTAGGTTTATAGGCTTGTAGTATAGATTGTGTTCTAACATATGGAATGCTAATCTAGGTTTATTCAAAGAATATTGATCGAGATTTGGCAGCATTTCGTAGCTATCCAAGTAAGTACCCCTGTCGTGTTCCTCCGTATACTTATTTGCAAAAGCTATAATATGTATTTATGTTTCGATCAATTGAAGTTCAAAGATTTATTCTGCATATGTTTTATTTCTAAAATATTTAATGAGAAATGTAATTTGAAAGAATGCCATGGAATGTCGTGTGAGTCATAAAATGTTACTGAGTACATGTTAACGAGCAATGAAACTTGTCTTGGTTGCTGTGCCCCATATCCAACGGGGGAATGTTGGATTTCGGGCCCTGGTCAACGGGGCTCATACGTTGATGCATAGTACTATGGCTGGTGGTGCGCCCTTGCATCCACATGATTATTTTATCCCGGGTGTAGGAGGGATTTCGGGCCCTAGTCAGGGGGGCTCGTACGCTGACCGCAGCATACCTACGAAAAGAAATATATGTTTCTGATGTGAATGGAATGAACGATGATTGTACTCAGATTTGAAAATCTTTTCTTCTGAAATTTCATGTATATGTGTATATGTATATGAAGGACGTTTTCTTTACGAATGACAATAATCGAATGTTGATTTGTTGAAAGAAAACCCATGGCATGTTTTAGAAATTTCAAACTTATTTTAGGAACATGGCTGGTGTATTTGCTGGGCTTCCGCTCATTCCTTATTTTTCAGGTGACTACTCAAGGGAAGTGGAGCCGTATGAGCCACACGGGGGAGTTATGCCCGAAGAAAAATTTTAGAATCATGAGGGCCTATTAATCGAACACTTTAGTCTATGTTAAATTACGTTATGCTTGAACTAATGTAAGGAGCCTAGGTCTCCTAGAGTTTTCTTTATAAGTTTTAAAGACATGTAATAAGAGTTTTATTTAAATGTTTTGGAGGTCCGTAAATTAGAATTAAATTGGAGTCACAGGATTGCAGTAAGGCCTAGCAGAGCCCTGGCAGTTGCCTGAATGGGCCTGCGGCCGGTCACGTGCCTAGCACACGGGCTTAACTGTGGGTTCAGGTCGTGACAATGTACCCCAAAAAAAAGTAGACATGGGTAAATATATGGCTACGATAATTATTTTAATTTTTATTGGGGTGGGGGGGGGGGGCTTAGATCAGTTTTTTTAACACCTATAGTAAAGAAATAACACGCTACATGAAACATGGAGTAAACATCAAACCGTTGGGACCAAATTGTCATGAATTATATGGGCGCCTAGCACAACAAGCTTGGCGTGTAATGGCGTAGGCTAATGCACTAGGGTCTGCACCGATCTAACCTAACCTTCATACCAGAGGCCAAGGTGTCTTGGGAAAAGGGTCTCGAGTCCTCATTTAGATGTAGCTGGTCGTATTGGTATAAGAATGTCCTGACTCCATGACAATTAAAACTGGAGCTACACTCAATTTAATATTATAATCTTAGACTAATTAGGACAATAGGCAGTCTGCATTTAAAAGCTCTATGATAGCGAGCGCCAGGGGTGTATGCAGAGTCACAAAGTACTGTTGTAACACATGGGTGCTAGTGTAGATGAGATTCGAGGGAGTTATTTCATCCGGAGTTATTTCATCCACCATACAAGAGCGCAAAGGATTGGGCTTGGTAGCTATCACAGATTAGTTACATGGGCACCTAACGCAGGTATAGAGAAGGAGATATAGGAATTGGACCACACAACAAGTCTGGCATGTTATGCCATAGCCTACCCCACTAGGCTTTGCATTGCCCAGACACCAGGGTATCTATTGAGAAGAGGGTCTAGAGGCCTTATTTAGGTATAGCTAGTCGTATTTGCATGAAAATGTTCCTAGTTCCGTGACAAAAATGTCCAGACTCCTTGGAGCTTTTACTAGAAAAAAAAATTGTACTACACCAAATAAGTTGTCTTTTTTTTTTAAAATGTAAACATCTAAAGGACTGCAAACAATGAAGTTTATGACAAACGCATAAAGGACAAGATGATTGGCACACTCATACACGGATGACATCCTCATCCGATGGGCATCAACAAAAGAAACTATAAAATCCTTAACTAAAGGCCCAAGTGGGAGAGGACACCGATGTGCCAATAAGAGCAGTTAAAAAAAGTTAACTAATTCATTTGGCCTAGATAAACATGGTAAAACCAACAAACAAAATAAAGTAACTACAAATAAATTGCCCGCTACATTATGTACTTTTGTCAAAACATCGCCTATTACATTATGTCGGGGTCGTACTTAAAAAACGCAAAAAAAAGTTCTGGACCGTTCACAGATCGCTCATGGATGGACAGATCGCACTAATAACTTAACCCAAGTTGTCAACGCGAACAGTGTGTGTGTGTGTGTGTGTGTGTGTGTGTGTGTGTATATATATATATATATATATATATATGGGAGCTGATCCATTGATAGCGCTAGCAAAATAGGATAAGTTGCTAGCGCGATCTGGCCGTCCACGGGCGATCTGTGGACGGTCCAGATCTTTTTTTTTTGTATTTTTTTAAGTCCGTCTGCTACATTATGTAGCGGACAATTTCTGGACAAAAATACCCTCCAACTCCGTCCGCTACATTGTGTAGCGGACGAGTTACTTTTTCTCTCATTCTCTCTCCTTTCAGTCATTATTTTTTTAACATGTTTGTCTCTCTCTCATCAATTTTCTGACTCCTCTCTCTTTCTCTCTCCCCCTTTCTCTTCCTCTCTCCATTCTCTCACTTTCATCTCTCTCTATTTATCCTCTTTGCCGGCGATCTTGTCTTTCGTAAGGAGAATCAAATCGGAGACCTGCAAGATCTGAGCCGGAGCGGAGTTTGAATCGAAGGAACATGTATTGAAAAGCGTTTTTTGATTTACTAGCTTTTTTAAGTGATTACTTTTCGCCGGAGTGAGGCGGTGGATCTATCTACTCATTTCAACATTTATAGCTAGAGTGGCGCGGTGGTTCTTCAGCGATGATAGCAGTTGTGGGTTTATTGATAGCAAAAGATATTGTTTTGGATCTGCATATTGCAAAGATAAAAGACATTGCGTCCGGAACATCTGGCTGCATCTGGGAAAGAAGGAGTTTATTATGAGTATATAAGGAAACATGTGTAAATGATAATCTACTAATCCATAATAAATTGATGAGAAGGTCTTTTAGAAAAGATTCTTTATGAGAGTAAGCATAAAAAAATCCTTTAGAAATGGTGAGGTGAGGTAACGCCTATATTAAATAAAGAAAATGTAAATGCTGAATTGATGTCTTGTTGAATCATAGTGATAACGAGCAAGGCAGAAGTCGTGGTTGGTTCCAAGCAATTGCAGCTTGATTTGAATTGGATAGGATTGTCTTGAATTCCTCTTAAGACCCGAGAATGGATTGTAATGTTTGTAGATCTATTAGGTTTTTTTTTTTAAGCAATCCAAAAGGATCGATTTATAAGTCTTTGCTGAACCAAAATGTCTTCCGGATTCCAATCTATACTGCAAAAAATCACCATATTACGGGAGCTCCAAATAAGCCACATGGAAACAATAATTATATTACGAAGACAAGATAAGCGGGAGGAGGGTTGGTGTTGATACCAAGCAATGAACCACTCCCTAAAGGAAGGTATCAGTGTCCGGCCGAATAGGAATGGTCAAGTTGATTGAAAGCCAAATAGAGGTAACTTTTGGGTAGTCAAGGAAGAGGTGGACAGCCTATTCGTCAGATAATTGGCATAGAGGGCGGTATGAGGTCTGGGTGATGCCGATTTTGCATAGAAGATCTCTGGTTGGAAGTCTGTTGAGTAGTAATTACCAGAGGAAGAAAGAGACTTTAGCTGGTAGGTATAAAGTCCGGACTGCTCTCCAAGTTTTCTCTGAAATTTTGGGAGATTCTTAGGTCTGGAGTTCTAAGTGTTTGGTTTTTTCTCTGTACAATAAGTTGTAGGGAGAAGATGGAAGAAGCTTTGTGAAGCCAAAGAGGGATATCAGGAGAACCTGAGAAAGGGATGTGAATTTCCAAAATACGGTTAATTGTCAGACGGGAAGAAAAGTCTGTGATAAGGTCTGAAGCAGACATTATGCTAGAGGGATCAATGCTGATAGGTATTAAGCATGCAGGAGGGTGATCAGGAATCCAGTGGTCTATCCAAATATCAACTGAAAACCCGGTACCAATTTGCCAAAGAATTCCCAGGTTTAAAACGTTGATTCCTGCTTTAATGCCTTTCCAAACCTGAACGTTAAGATGGGGCAAAGTATGGAGTGTTGAGGGACATATATAGCAAATTAAAACAGGGCCAAGTACAATGGGCTGTCAAGGCACAAATCTAGCAAATTAAAGGGGGACATTAATTAGTATGTTTTGAGGCACAGATCTTGCAAGAGGCGGCATTTGGTGATGCAATGGAACCTTGACGTTATTTTGGAAGGTGCTACCCAAAATGATAAATTCCAAACTTGGTCGATGATTTTAAGCGAAACTTGTGCTTTGAGAGCTTCAAGTTCTCAATCATTCAAAAGACCAGGAAATAGAAATTGTGTGGCTTGCTTCTAGCTCGCTTGTGCAATGCCTCACAACCTCATGAAATGTTTGTTATGTTTGTAAAGAATCGTGTAAATCGTGTTCGGCAAGACCAAGGATACCGTTATGTCTTCTCTCTAATCTGATGAACAACAATCTCTCTTTTCTTTTTTTTTTAAGTTAAACAGGAGAATGATTTTTTTTTTTAAGTTAAACAGGAGAATGATGATATTATTATGCGAACAAAGTTACAAGAACACGAGAGCTACTTTCCTGGTGTTACGAAAATCCGTCTTACTTACACGAGTATCTAAGCTACTTTCTAAGAAGACCAAATAAGATATTACAATCATATCGAAATTAAAACAAATACAATTATGTGAACCTAACTCTCCAAATAAGCTTGAACAGAACTCCAAAACAGCTACAGCAACGAACTAGAATTGTTTGACTGCCTAACAAGGGAAGGAGCAGGCTTCTTTTGTTTTCCTTGACTTTTTCATTAGAGCAATACAAGTAACAAATTCAGATCTAATATTTACTTTTTTTATTTTTTATTCGAGAAAAAAGTCTAATTTAAAACCTCCCTCTGAAGTTAAAAAAGGAGCCTAGCTCCTCTGCCCAACACTAGCTTCTCTGTCCAACACCCATTTTCAAGTCTCATATCTCCAAAATATCTTCTCAAGATCCACTCTCCAAGTGATGTCGTGAGATCCACCACCAGCGACTGAACCACTGCAAACCCGGTTGTGAAAATTCCGGCTAAGACTAGAAAAAATTCCGGCTAAGCCACCATCTCAACCGGCGAAAGCAATAAGAGGGAAAAAGGACCTCTCCAGAGATTCAAAATTCGAAGATAATCCAAGGGAGTAACCATAACCGGGAACAAGAGTTGTTTTACTGTGAATTCAACATGATTTTTAAAGCTCCACTAGATTTAACATCCACTAAAACAAAGAGGCAAAATACATTGGTCCATAATCTAACGAGCAAATCACCTTGACCCACTTGGCCGAAGCAATATAGGAAAGCCCCTTGGATCTGGAAATAAGGAAGAGTTTGAAGCGGCCAATGGCTTTGGCTTTGGCGGTGACTCATCGGCGGTAGGAGAAGTGGAGCGGTAAGGTGACTGTAGGGTGGTAGGAGAAAACTGATGGGGAGACGGCTAGAAACAGAGGGAAGAGAGGAGAGGCCCAAAAAAAAAAAAACCACGGGCGTGCGGGCTTCGCCAGTTTTTAGAGAGAGAATGTAGAGAAGTTAGAGAGATTTGGGGCCTCTAAGGAGAGAGAAGTTGGGGTGTAACTTCTGTGGACTACGATCTCTCTCTCTAATTGATATCAACAAAATCATACCACTGTTTCTTCATTTGTAGGAAAGGGACCACGAATACAAATGAGTCCATATCATTTCGAAAAATTGACCAAATTAGACCACTATATTCCTATGTTCAGTTCCCGGTTCAAGTTTTCAGTTAGAAAAGAATTTTTTTACTTTTTATCTTTGGGTTAAAGGTTAGATTTGCATTGATAAGAAAGACAGGAGGAGTACTTTTAGATGTGCTGTAAGTTTGTGAAGGAATAGTTGTATAATCCAAGTGAAGTAATAACGGAAAAAAGGCTTGAACCACTTGGTTTTTAATATTTTTTTTATTTCTAAACCAAACTTTTCCGGCGGTGTCCTTCGCATGGCTGTGTAAATCATCATTTCTCTACATGCACCAGCCAAGTAGTATTGGCACAATCAATCACGAACTTTCAAGCTCACGCCCACGGGCAGGGGTACTCAAGTACTGAACATGCCCTTTCCTCCAACTTCAAACCAGAAAAGGAACATGACAAAGACAAAACTTGAAAGACACAAAAGGTTGCCCGTCCGTAAGGAAGGAACCGTACGTTTACAGGACTTCATAAAAAAAGATACCTTTTTTTTTTACATACTTTTATCTTTTTCGGTACTTAGTTTTAAATTCAAAAACCAAACAGTACTGAAAAAAAATGAAAACATCCAGAAGTGTTTTCACCTTTTTTTCACTACGCCTAGTTTCATTGTCACATCAAAGACAGCCCCTAGCTCTCTCTCTCTCTCTCTCTCTCTCTCATTTTTCTCCTCCATTTTTCTATGAACAGCAGCTCCTCAATTCAGTCTCACACCCTTCGCATATCTGCCGAAATCAACCGAGAAGCTACACCGAGACGAAATCCCTGTGTAAGGGGAAGGGGGTACAGCCACTTACGGGGAAGATTAAAAGGGGAACTCGTGAAGGGAAGGGGGAGACACAAATGTGGGCCCAGGGAACAGAGGAGGAGGAAGGGGGGCCCCGCGGGGGAGGGGGGGTTCGTTACAGGCTTCATGGCTGGCAGGGGAAATGTTGGGTTAGGGTGGGCCCTACGCGAAGGATTTTTTTCCAGGGCTGAGTGATGGCTTTACTGAGTTCTTGGGAAAATAAATAAAGGGTATAAAAATAAGTCAAGAATAGGGATAAAATGGAAAGATATGGATACAAATAGTGTAAAAAAAATCCTAAACATACAAGAATGGCTTGAAAAAAGTTGCTGAAAATGAAAATGTACAAGAAAAATTGAGAAAAGGTAGATTCGAAAAACTGGTAAAAACGCTAATAAAAGTACACAATCCGATTTCAGAACTGAATACTAAAATCTAAAAAACAAAAACACAAAAACAGATACTGTAAACTTACAGCCCCTAAACAACTCCTTGAACCATGACGGAAAGTAATTCAAAATCAATTCCACGAGAATCCTCATCAATTTGGCCAAACTAAATAGAGGCAGCATATCTAGGGTCAAGTTTCTAACCCGAATTATAGAATGAATAAATCAGCACTGCATGTATTATTGACCACTGATAAGATCCATTGCTGAAACGTCCATCTACTAACACGGGAATTCTGGAAACATGGCCTCTTTCTTCCTCATTAAGGCTTTCAACAGGTAAGTTTAGTCAGCATCTAATGGTGCCATAAGATTCCAGCATTATATTTATTTAATTTAGGGCAACAGTTAAAATTAAAATAGAATATCAACGTTTTTTGGATTCCGGCTGCATCCAAATTGTGCAGAAGGCACACCTTGAGACCAGTAAGGTGGATAACTGGGAATGCATTTGCACCACATAATGTCCGCTAAGAACCAGACAAACCGGCCTTCTGACGCATACCACAATAAACAAAA
>JAVXUP010002730.1:72500-111471 GCA_033070095.1 Escallonia herrerae
AATAATCACAATATACAGCCTCAATTCAAAGTCAAACGGAACAACTCTAATATCAGAAAACAACTATCAGAGAGTCAAAAGTAATAAGCAGATCTAGGGAAACATAAACTAGATCACGCAATCTCAATCAACCGAAAACAGCTAGAAATCACACAACTGATTATAACAGCAAGCACAGACATCAGTTCAAAATCGCTACTAAATGCAAACTACTCTCAGATCTACATGATCAGTACCCCCAAAGAAAAGTAGATCGGAGTAAAACAAGCAGTTCAGCAGCTAAATCTAACCCTAACATGGCAACGAAACAACAAAACCATGACAAGCCAACAGAGATCGATCATCAAATCATACAAACATCATCAAAAGCAAAATCACAACTAGAAGGAGAGGATATTTTTACAGTCCTTTCCAGATCCAAAGCAAAAGTCGACTAGATGATTGGACACAGATCGAAATATACCTTTGATTGAGGAGACTAAAACGACGGCGTAGAGAGCAGATCGAAGAAGAACCAAGCCAACGCTGTGAAGACGATGGCTGGTTGGTCTCACTTTCTCCCTCTGAAATCTCTCAGAAACGCGTAATTAGAGAGAGGAAATGATGCCGAAGGGGGGGCGCTCTATATATATATAGAGAGAGAGAGAGAGAGAGAGAGAGAGGAATTCGGGACTTGAAATGCAAATGAAATGAAAGGGGGTGAATTGAGGAAAAAAAGGGGGGTTGGAATCATTTCGACCACGAGAGTAAAGATAGGGGGTGACCTGGCATTGACAGCCTTTCCCCATGTTCGCCGTGCGATCTTTGGCCCCTGTTGGATTTTGGATCTCCTCCGTCGGATCTATGTCCTTTTTTGGCCCACCGGCTCTAGATTTCTGCCACGTCATTCGCTGCCGGCTTAGTCTTTAAGAGACTGCGGTCCGCTTGCGCCGGGTTGCGGGATTCGCAACCTTGGAGGCGCTACGCGCTCAACTGAAAGAGAGTTGGGTGCCACGGGCTTGGCTCACTGTGTTAGTCTGACTCGATTGTAGACAATTGCGGAAAAAACTTTCGTGGTTTGGACCGATTATAAAAAGATTCATGTTGTTATAAAAGTTACAAGAAGGCGCCTGTCTGAGATTGTAAATATATTGCATCCGTCAAAAAAATTATCTGTTTTAATCGCGTTTGTGATAAATGTCCTTGGATGGCAACTATCATTGCTAAATATTTCCTCAAAACTCAATTTTGCCCCTAGATAAATCTCTTTGACCACTATAAACTTTGAAACCTCTAAACCAACGGTGAGAGTTGGTTTAGAGAATAAATTGGTTCAAATCAACCTCCTTCAGCTTGAATTTCAAGTTCAAATTAAATTGACACATTGAAGAGATTGAAGGTATAATATGCTTTTTTTTCAAACTGATTGTTTTCTTTTATTCTTCTTCTTCTTCTTTTTTTTTTTTTGCACACCAAATGTTTGATGAAATGTCACATTTGCTAGGTCAATGTCTTCTTCAAGCATAAGTGGACAACGTGTGTATATGGTTTATATAAGATATTCATGAAAGTTTTGTCTTTGTGGTAAGAGAGTTAGGATAAAAGTTGTTAAAGATGAGCAAGTTGTGGAAAGCTTTTTTATGTATGTGACAAAGAAGAATGTAATTTCTGAGCTTGTGTCAACTCTATAACGCAAGTCAAGATGAGAAGAGAGGAAGCATTGGGGGAAACTGTATGGGTTTAGATGCTCAAATTTGTGGTTGTAGGTATAATGAATTAGCTGCCAAACTTGAAGGGGTTGAAGACATTGTGAAGTTTATGAAGTTGTTTATTATTAGGAGATTTATGTGTACCTTTCTTATGTTGTTCAAATGAATAATTATAATGATGTTAATGTTTGGATTTCTTATGAAGGTGTATAATGTAAATGACGATTATGGTTGTGCACAGGCTAAACTAATAGCAAAACTGTACAACAAATTTAACTGAAATGACAACACAAAATACTCCAACACATAGATTGTTTTCCAATACAGATTATATTCCAAAATATTCCAGTTGCTATACACAACATATTCAAAACATAGATTGCATTCTAACAGGCAAATGCTATACACAAAATATCTCATATGCATAACTATGTTCAAAGATTTGTCCTAACATAATACTCCAAAATATTCACAATTATGTCCTAGCTACACAAAATATTGTTTTACAAAATACATATACCATAATTCTGTCCTAGCATAATACTCCAAAACAGGCTCAATTTAATCACTTTACTGTCCTCACTTCTACCCCTTGTCTCTTCCAACATGTGCTTCAACCTTGTTCTTAGCAGTTTTGGCAATTGATGCAGTATCCTTGGCAAATGTTGTCTTGCCAACTTTTGATCCCCTTCCCAAAGCAACAGCCAACACGGACTTTTCCTTTTGTTGTGTCTGCCATCACAACTCCTCCAGTAACTGTTGGTAGCCTTAAAGTTTGCATGGGAGCTATTGGAGGCCTAGAAGTGGTAACTATTGGCCATGATGTTGAGGTAGGCTTCTAAGTTGTAGCTCCAGGTGGAACCCAAGCAGCCCTTACTTGTGTTCTTGTAACAGGTCTTGAAGTAGGAGTTGGCTATGAAACAGTTTGCCTAGGTGGAGGAGTTGGCTATGAAAATAGTATACAAACAAAGCAATCACATAATTTAAACAGAATATTTTTTGCAAACAAGATAAACACCAATTTTTCAGCACCCATTTACCTGTTCTTGTGAACTACTTGGCCTTGGTGGAGGAGATGGCTGTGAAATAGTATGCCTAGGTGGAGAAGTTGGTTGTGGCCTTGATGTAAGAGTAAGCTATGGAGGAGTTGGCTGTGGAGTTGATGGATTAGGGAGTTTTCTTCCCTAAAAAATTGTAAATTTGTAGTGAGTTTATTATACTAAAATAAACATGTGAAGACATGATCCCAATTAAAAACAACAAAAAATTGCATAACATGGGTCTTCTTGCAACTTATGTAACAACACATTTGAAACATTATGTGTCTTTTTGTAAATTTTTAAACAGCAGGAGTCTTTTTGCAACTACCCTAAACCACAAGGCTTTTTTCCGCAATCTTCCCATAAACATATTCCCACAACAATGTGAATCTTCTTTTTTCAAAATGAAAAATGCAAATGATGTTGCAGTTCCAAATGAAAAATAAAGAAAAGTACCCTTTTTCTTTTGGCTGGAGTCGCAGCACTATCCACTGCCTTTTCTTTTCTCTTACTTGTGTTGGCCTATAAGAAATGATTAAACTTAAAACCAGCCATACAAGTTGCCCCAAACTAAGTTATAGAGATAAGTTATATTATGTGTACTCGGCCATACCTCATGAGATTGTCTTACAAGTCTGGATTGTGGATGGACTGGGCATTTGCATGACCTTTTGTTCTAACCCCTTTCCAAACACCTTGCACATGTGACACACTTGTTGCTCTTGCCAACTGAAAAAGGATTTCTGAGCTTATCATCACCTCTTCTCTTCAGCTTTTTGGGCCTGCCAGCTGGTCTTCTATAGAAAGGTGGGGCTAAAGCATCCAAACAAGTAATAACCCATGCATCCTCACTTGGAACAAGATGTATTGTACTGCTGTAAGCATCCAAATAAACATCTATCTTAGGCCTAACTCTATTCACAAATATGGCAACAGCAGCATGACAACGAGGTATCCCAGTGAGATCTCACATCTTACAGGTACATGTCCTTGCACCCAAGTTGACAACCCTGGTTTTGTTAAAATGTTCCACCTCAAACTCAAGTTGACCAGAACAGCTTGCAAAACAATTCCTAGCCTCTACCACAATTTTGTCCAACTTTCACACAATATTAGGACAGATTGCACCCTCAAATTTCTTCATCCCTTTCTTCTTAATTTGTATCATGTTCATCATCATTTTTCTAATCCACTCAAGCGTGCTGACAATCGGCAAGTCCTTTACTTCAATAATGTATGCATTAAATGACTCACTTAGGTTATTGACCACTTGAAATGGGTATTGAAGTGAGATCTTGACCATTAAGTGGGATGTATTGAAATCATTAATAGTTCCTAACCTAGCAGCGTAGATAGTCTTTCACTCTTTAACAACCCATCTCTTTTTAAAGTTTGCATACACGTGTCTCATGCAAAATCTATGCTCTGTGGTAGGTAAGAGATCCTTAAATGACTCCATCAACCCTTTCTGCCTATCAGAAATAAATACCAAGTTCTCATTACCCCCAAGGTTATCAGTCAGTTTTTTTCAAAAATCAAGACCAACTATCCTTGGTTTTTGCTTCAACAACAGCTACAGCAACAGGAAACATGTTGTCATTCCTATCCTTAGCCACAACAGACAATAACTGTCCCCCATAAAGGCCCTTTAGATGATAGCCATCTAGTCTAATAAAGGGCCTGCATCCTTTTAAAAAACTAGTTTTGTATGCCTCAAACCTAACATATACCCTCTTAAAAATAGGTGCCAGCTCTGGACTTGGCCTAAGTGTCTTAACTTTGAAACATATCCCAGGAATGCGCTTTTGCATTGTTGCCCCATAATCCCAAAGCCTTGCAAATTGTGCCTTGTTGTCCCCTATATTTGTTCTCTTGCTAACATTTTTGCCCTATATATTTTAAGCTTGCTTCCATTAGCAAACATCTCTCTGTATATTTCTTTCTTGATAGCTCCCACCTTCCAATTAGGGTTATCTCTCAGCTTCTCATTATACCTATGTGCAGTGTACTTAACACTAACCAAATGGTTATCATAGTCCCTCCCATAACTATGATCTGGTTTGAAGGTCTTGATTTGCCATGTAGTAGTCCCTTGCATGGGAGAAGCATGCACCCCAAAATCACAGTTTTTATGCTTGCAAACACATGTAATAAGCCATACCCATGTCTAATGCTTTAATCTTAACAACAGCTCTAAACACCTCCCTAGTTGGAAATAACAAGCCAACCTTTAATGTTAGCCCATCCCTATAGTTCAAATCATCAGCACAAAATTCTGGCCACCTATTTTTCTCTTCATCCTCACCTGACTCATGAACACTCATCAGTTCATCCTCCTCCTCACCTTCAGAATACCATTCATCAGGGGAGTCATTGCTATGACTCTTCTGCTTAGATTTAGGATTAGTGTTAAAATTATCATCATCCCCTGGCCTTTCTAAATCTTCACCCAACTCAGGAATTATAGGGTCATCAGGCTCTCTACCTTCATCCTCAACATTTTCACCACGCTCAATATTTTTAGTACCCTCAGTATCTTGAGCATCCTCAACATCTTCACTACCCTCAGTTGTCACACCACCCTTAGTATCTCGGCCAGCCTCAATATCTTGACCACCCTCAGCTGCTTCACCACCCTCATCAGCTTTACCACCCTCAGTTGTCACACCATCCTCAATTATCACACCACCCTCAACTGTCATACCACCCTCAGCTGTCACACCACCCTTAGCAGTCTCACCAAACACAGTTTCCTCAAACTCATCAAGTCATATTCCAATATTATCAGCATCAGCATATCCCTTGTTCACATCAACTTCACCTAATGTATTTGACCCATCTCCTATTGTAAGGTGGAGAGGATTGTTATTTACAACTGCTAGGGAATCCATGCCTCTTATGGCATATATGACTACATTATGGCCATGATGATGGTATAATGCATCGTTTAAACCCCTACCATCAACAATTAACATTAGCCCATTATTGAATGTCTTTCTAGGTATCTTATATTTCATAGTGCTAGTAGGAGGTAACCCTAAACTCATACACATATCTAGAAGCTCCCAATATGATAAGTAGTCAGGGTCGCATTCAAAAGATTCTACTTTATCTCCAATCCAAGACCTATTAGGTGGATTTGTAAAAACCCCCATGAAGAATTTTAATAATGACTTTGCCTGACATTCTGGCAATAAAAAAACAAAAGCAATAATGGTCTAACCTAAAGCAATCTTTTTTAACATATGCAATTATTAAGATACAATAAGGTTAAATACGGTGGGGGACAAAGAGGGACCACAATCAATTAATAATTGTCACCAAACTTTAACACTATATAATACTGGGGGAGGAAGGGGGAAGGAGGGACATCAGTTGCATGGCTTTGAATTGACAGAAAAAGTAGATTACACAAAACCCTAGACTAGACAGAAACCCTAAGTTTTAACAGAAACCCTAGAATTCAAAAACCCTAAATTTTAACAGAAACCTTAGAGTTTGTAATTCCTAGGTCTATAAAAGCACGAATTAAACAGAAACGCTTAGGTTCATGTTTGTCAAAATCAAAATATTACCTGGAATCACACTTCGATCAACATAATTTCTTCTTCAATTTTTGCCCGTTCTAAGTTTGATTCGGTTTATCAGTCCCGTGTTTGATTTTGTTCCTTCTTTGTATATTTCTTTATTCTCTGGTAATTTGGAGTCAAATTTTGGTAGAAGGTGACGGGTTCATTTGAGAGAGTGAAAATTGGATTGAATGTTAGGGTTTCACAAACCAGAACAATGTGCTTATGTACAGGGATAGTTTAGGCAACTCATTGATTTTGTGACGGTTCTTGACGGGTGCAACACATTTGCAACCTCACTTCTTGCAACTTTTGTAACAGCAGGGGTCTTTTTACAACTGGCCCAAACCACGAGGGTGTTTTTTACAATTATCCCAAGAATTCTTTTTCATTTCATTTGTAAGCAATATATATATATATATATATATATATATATATATATATATATATATATATATATATATATATAAAATGTTTGGTAATGAAAATGGTATTCAGGAAAGGAGCGGTGGCTGGGGACCCCCAACACGGGCACGCGAGTGTGTGTGTAAAATAAGAAGAGGTCAGTTGAAGAATGTAATGAAAATGGTGGTTTTTTTTTTGTTGACGGCGGGGTATAATCGTAGATCTATACGATAGCCTATAAGAGTAGAGAGAGGAGAGGCTGTGACAGCGATACGTGTGGAGGTTAATGATAAACTATGGTGACCGCTGTGTCCGTATAGGGGGTGACTGGTGATGGTTGGGTTGTTATGGGTTGGTGGCTGGTGTTGGGTGATCTAGATTATGGTGTCATTGCATGTTGGTGGTTTACCAAGGCTTTGGTGTTCCATGGTGGTGAGAGGGTACTAGCAGATGACAGAGGTTATATGTGGTGTTACAGTATAGGTGGGTGGTGTGGGTGTGGAATCGGGCACAGTGGGTGTGCGATAAGGTGTTGTGAAAATGGTGTGGGTGGTTGTCGTTGATGATTGAAGGGCGTGTTGGTGGTAGGTGGGGCGACAAGCTATAGGTGTGGTGGTTGCTAGGGGGTAGGAGTGGTCGACCAATGGTGGTGCCAGAGAGAGAGCGAGAGAGACTAGCACAATTTCCTTTCAATGTGCGAGAGAGACTAGCACAATATAAATATATATATATTTATATTTATATATACATATTAGCATGCACAATTTCTTTTTGTTGGTTAGCGAAATTGCCCCTGAAGGTCCCTGGCTATCCACCTCTTTTTAAAAGAGAAAACAATTTTGGCTCCAATTGGAACCAATTCTCAACCTTCAGATGTTATGTATTTAAATTGCGACGTCAGGGTATTAGGTGAGAAAAATATGTAAATGTAATATCCGCATAGTTTCGGGCGCGTTAAAAAAATATGTGTTAGATGTCCGAAACAAAACAAAAAAGAAGAAGTTTGGGGGTTCTTTTTTGGTAAATAGGTAAAGATGGGAGGTCCATTGTACAGTTTTATAAAATATGATTTAGAGGTTTAATTATTAGGTTGACACCTATAAGCTTGTGGTGACACAGCCAATTAAATAAAAAATATATAGAGTAAGATAATTATTCTCAGGTGAAAGAAAGGAGAAAGAAACAGAGAAGAAAAGAGAAGCAGAACAAAGAGAGAAACAGGGCAAGAAACCAAGAAGAAGAAGAAAAAGATAGGGAGAAAAAGAGGAACGGAGATCGTGAAGAAAAAGGAATAGGGCTCAAGGAGGAGGATCTTCATTGTAACCCTCTTACTCTTGGGTTTGATTTTATTGCAAGAATAGCATGTAGTTCCAGTGGGTATACCGCATGTGGGGTGGCCGAGTATATATAGATATATGTATATACTGAGCATGCTAAAATGGTAGTGGGTCTGTGTGGGTATAAGTGGGATAGTAGGTTACATGGGTGTGTTAGTGGAGGAAGGAGGGGACTGTCATGGGTGTAGCAAGCTATGTGTGTGTAATCAGTTGTAGCAGTTGCGGCCATGGGATAGGGTGTGCCGCGAGTGTGGTCCTGTAGGTGTGTTCACGGCTGGGTGGTATGGGGATGGAAAATGCAAAGGTTATTACTTGTGTGAAATGAAGAGAGTAATGGGGAGTCCAGTGAGTGTCGTGGAAGTTTCAGTGGGCACTAAGGGATTAGTGCGTGCATTCAGTGTACGTATGTGCGTGTTCTTGGCTGTGGGTGTTCGAGTATGGGGATTTATGGTGATTATGTGAAGTGGTGGTGTGTCCAAATATTGAAATGTGTGTGTGGGTTTAGAAGTGCCTTAGAAGCATGGGGAGTGGGATGAATAATAGTGGGTCTCTGAAGAGTGAAGAAGATGAAGTGTGTGTGTGTGTGTGTGTGTGTGTGTTTAGGTGAAATAATGTGGGTGTTGATGTGAATAGTAGTTGTTATTGTCACTAAAAGTAAGAATTAATCAGGAAATATTTTTAATGAATTTTTATAAATAGCTAAGATCCAAATTAGACAAAGTGCAAAATTGTGACCCTAGATATTTTTACGAGACGTACGCCCTAGAATTTTTTGGGAATTTTCGGTACCCGTGAAGGGCGCTAAATTTGGGTAACGGCTAACTAATATTAGCAAATTATTTGGCATAGCAGATTAATTTATTTTAATCTGAGAATTTTAGGAGAATCTTAATTTATTGATATGATACAATATCTAAAATTTCGTACCATTCCAAGGCCGATAGGTATTTTTAGCCGAATCAGCTTTTAAGCGCTCGGTCTGGACACTAGTTTAGGATTTTCGGACAAAAATTTTCTAAAATACTTTTCAGCCCAAAAATGATTCTAGGATACTTAAAATAATATTTTAAGATATTTTTGAAAATGTTTCGATGCCGCAAACCCTCAGGGGTATTTTGGTAATTTACCACCTCAAAGGGTATTTTGGTAATTTTACCTATAAAAGGTGTTTTTGGGTTAATTTACATATGTTAGGGCTATTTTAGTAAGTTTAATCATGGGAACGCTATTTGGTGATTAGGGATACGAGGGGTGTTTTGGTAATTTTTATCCCAGGGGCGTTTTGGTAGTTTTGCACGTTAAGTGAGGGAGTCATTCTAGGCATATGTGTGAGTTAATATTGAGTTATAATACAGTGATTTAGGTTGTATTCTAATCTTTGGACTATTCCGTTTAGGCTAAAGCAAAAGATTTTCGGTTAGGATACCGTAACGGTGAACCAGGTAAGAGTTTCTATCCAAACCTCGAGCCATCACTGTCCTTTCGCAATTATTCTTTTGTTTGCTTATGGCCATCGTTGAACTCTAAATGTACATTGATTTCGATATATTATTGCTAAGTAAACCCTGATGTTGAGCCTGATTCAATTATTGAACTCCTATTGGTGCTTGCCTTTATTGTGAATTAATCATTGATCTGGGTATTGATTCTATGATAATTGTCTTCTATATACTGACATGGGAATATGTTCTGTTCTAAGGCGGGCGTTATAAGGCTGGTCTGCATCCTGCATGGAATGCAGGCTAGTACCTAAATGGACTAGTATTCTGGTACATCATGCATGTGTACATTTTTCTGAGCCTTGCCTGTGTGGCATTGCTACCACCCACGATCAGTATCTCTGAAATTTATGTGCATTGTATCTGAATTGATTATTTCCAGAATGATTGAGAATACTTGTCTGAGCACATTATCGAAAGGGACTGAGTAAAACTCTTCCCTGTTCTTGTTAGTTGATTGTGACTATTTCAAATTCCTTAATTATTTGTCGTTGAATCGTTGTAACTCCATCCGGGATTTCTTTGAACGACCTTACTGAGCTCTCAAAAGCTCACCCTTAATTGTTTCGTTCTGCAGGTAGCTCTCAGCTGTAGATCGCGTGAGGAAGAGCTAGCGTCAGGTAAGACCTTAAGGCAACTACCATAGTCTGTGTGAATAGGACCCCTGCGTGGGCCTATACAGTTAGCGTACTTGTTAAGAACTTATGTACAAATTTATAACAGCTTAAGTTTGAAATTTGTTTTGTGGAACTTTATGCTATTAGAAGAACCTAGCATTATGCGGTTTTAAAGGATCTGGAATTATGACAGATGCTCAGATCTATGTGATGTTATAGGTTAACGTCCCAGGGGTCCGGAGCAAGGGAGTTCCAGATTTTTAGGCGTTACAGTTGGTATCAGAGCTTAGGAATATGATTCTGTAGACTTAGAAGGATGTGAGGGAATATTAAAATATTGGATAGGATGGTTAAGGAATTTTTTATATGATTTGTGGATTGAGACGATGAATGTGTAAGTTTATGTCTGTATTTTGTGGTTGTAGGAAATGGACTACGCACAGTATGACCTGGATCTGACAATTGGCTCGATGATGGGATGGTTGAGGAAGAGGATCCGGACGACGATTCGAAAGAGGATCCAGAGGAAGATCCAGAAGAGGATCCAAAAATAGACAAAGGCCCAGAGGAGATTACGATAGAAGGTCCAGTGGTAGAAGGTGAGGACGATGCCGAGGCCAAGCAATTGTATGTGGCAAACCTCGAACCAGGGCCAGGGCACATGGTCAGTGTAGCTCAGGTGGAGCAGCGGAAAAGAAAGTGTCACGGGTTGACTAAGGAGAAATATGATCTGGCAGCTCGGTTGGCATCTTTAGAAATTAGTACTAGCCAGACCATAGGAAAGTTAGAAGCAGAATGTGAACGCGAAAGACAATCTGTGAGCTAGATCCAGGAACGGACTTGGGACGCGAGCATGAGGGTAATCCAGACAATTCAGCAAATTGTCCGGGAGTGGCCATCCGATAGGGCTCTTTTTGAGTATAGGCAACAATTTATCCTATACGAGGGACATTGGAATTTTGAGCTCTTCGTGGAACTCTATGACTGCTCGTAGATAGAGTCGCTTGGGATGTATATTGTATAGTGTAGTAGGGGTCATTTTTGTGTATGATAATTGGGCCCCACCTTTTGTATGTAAAACAGAATGTGGTACACATGTATGTGTATGTAAATAGTAACTCTTAGTTATGTTGTTCTTTTCAAATACGTGTTTTTATAAATTGGAAAAGGCTAGATGTATCAATATGGTGCATACGCACAATACTACTAATGGAACTGATCCAGAGGGCCAGGAGGTCCCGATGGGAGAAACATCTCGGAGAGAGGGGCAACATCAGAACTCCAAACTACTGACAGAAGTTCTGCAAACTATGAACCAACTCATAACTCTGTTGGCTACGAACGTGACTAACCAGCAACAGGGGATGCGAAACCCTATTCCGCCTCAACCCCAGCTTCAAGATGAGAGTACTCTATCTGAGTTTAATAAACAGAATGCAACTAATTTTAAGGGGTTGTTGGACCCCATGGAGGCAGAAAATTGGGTCAATGAACTGGAGAAATTTTTTTGGGCCATTCACTGTAGTGGAAGGCAGAAAATTGAGTTTGCTATATATAAATTGAGGAGTGAAGCAGATCAGTGGTAGAAGATGGTGGAAGGGAGTTATACTCGTCAACAGTTAGAAGAGATAACTTGGAAACAATTTAAAGAGTTATTTTTCAATCGATACTCCTCGACCAGTTACCGTGAGCAAATGTTAAGGGAATTTAAGAACGTGATGCAAGCGAATCACGAGTTGGTCGATGAATATGAGATGAGGTTTTCATGCCTCGCTAGATTTGCAAAAAAGATGTTGCCAACAGAGGCGGATAGATGCTGAAAGTTTGAATGGGGACTCAGATCTGGCTTGAGAAATGGGGTGATTTCTGCTCGGCTAACAAGTTACATGGAATGCGTTGACTTCGCATGTGCACTGGAGTAGTCTAGGTGTGATCAAAAGAGAAGGTTTGAACAGCGGCAGGGTGACAACAAAAAGAATAGGCAAGAGGCAACCCAGAATAGATTTGTGGGAGCTGACAGGCGCCAGTGGGTTGCGCAGTCGTCTCAACAGGGTGGCAAGGGCCGAGAATAGGGCAGAACCCAACGTTTAGGCCTGCTTTGATTCAGGGGAATAGACATAGGCACAGTTATTGTAGCCTACTATGACAGAGCACTGGTTTTAGAGGGGCGCAGAATGCAGTGCCCGACCGGTTCAGAATACTCGATTTGGACCACCACACAACTTTGAAACTCGATCTACCATAGGTGGTGGTCAGGGTAGCGGGTTGGCCTCTCTAACGATCCCTTGTAACGCATGCGATAGAGTTCATAGTGGGGGACCGTGCCATAGAGTTACTGGCGGATGCTTCTGATCTGGAAGTATGGAGCATCGGATTCGGGACTTTTCGGTGGCTAGCGAGAGCTAGACAGCTTTCCTTCCTGCACCAGCAGTGAGTACAGCAACAAGCACTGTCCCTCAACAAGGAAGAAGATAGGGTCAGCAAGGCTTGACCCAACAGTCTCAGGCTCAGCAGGGGCAGAAGCTTAGGACGTCAGCCCGTCTCTATTCCATGTCTGCCAATGATGCTGCGACATCAAACGACGTGGTGTCAGGTACACTTCCAGTAAACTCTTTAGATGCCCGTATATTGTTTGATTCTGGAGCGTCGTACTCTTTTGTTTCCCCTACTTTTGCAAGGCGATTGAGAGTGAAAACTCGTCCTTTGTATACAATCCTCGAGATAGGCACTCCGTTAGGAAAGTCTTTGACTGTGACTACAGCCCTTTGTGACTGTACAATTCATGTTAGGGATAGGAATCTTTATGTGGACCTCATCCCATTAGCATTTCTGGATTTTGATGTCATACTAGGTATGGATTGGTTATCTATTAACCATGCATTAGTGGATTGCCATGGAAAATTAGTTCGTTTTAATATCCCGGGTGAGTTTGAGTTTACTTACCACGGGTCCAAACCAAGTGGGCTAGTTAGTACTATCTCGACTATAAAAGCACAGAGGTTACTACGTCTAGCTTGTTGGGGATATATTGCACATGTTGTGTGTCAAAATAGTTCAGAATTGTCATCTATTCCTATGGTAGAGCAATATCTGGATGTGTTCCCTGAAGATTTACCTGGAGAACCGATTGACCGTGAAATAGAGTTTATGATTGATCTTATTATAGGTGCGGAGCCTATTTCAAAAGCTCTGTATCGTATGGCCCCAGCAGAGATGTAAGAGTTGAAGGAACAGTTATAGGAGTTGCTCGATCGGGGATTCATACGCCCTAGTGTGTCCCCATGAGGTGTTCCGGTTCTTTTTGTGAAGAAGAAGGACGGTACCTTGAGACTCTATATTGACTACAGAGAATTGAATAAGATCACAATCCGTAATAAGTACCCGTTGCCCCCTATTGATGATTTGTTTGACCAACTTTAGGGTGCTTATTATTTTTCAAAAATTGATTTGAGGTCTGGGTATCATCAATTGAAGGTGAGGGAGGAAGATGTTCCGAAAACGGCATTTATGACTCGTTATGGACACTATGAGTTCCTTGTTATGCCTTTTGGTTTGACGAACGCTCCAGCAGTGTTCATGGATCTAATGAATAGGGTACTTAAGGATTATTTAGATCAGTTTGTTATAGTGTTTATTGATGATATCCTAATATACTCAAAATCTGAGGCGGATCATGAGAAGCATTTGGAGTTAGTGCTGCAACGACTAAGGGATAATAAAATATATGCAAAATTTTCGAAGTATGAATCTGGTTACAACAAGCCGGGTTCTTAGGGCATATTGTGTCTAAGGATGGGATCTCGGTGGACCCAACCAAGATTAAGGCGGTAATTGAATGGTAGACGCCTAGCTCAATAAAGGAAATACGCAGCTTTCTAGGTTTAGCAGGATACTATAGACGGTTTGTAGAAGGCTTTTCTAAGATTGCGGGACCGTTAACTCTGTTGACCCCCAAGAATACACAATTTGTCTGGACTGAGAAATGTGAATCCAGTTTTCAGGAGTTAAAGCAAAGGTTGGTAATAGCACCAGTATTGGCGTTTCCATCATGATCAGAAGGGTTTGTAATCTATAGTGACCCTTCTAAGAATGAACTTAGTTGTGTTTTAATGCAGCATGGGAAAAGTCATTGCCTATCCGTCGAGGCAGTTAAAGGTTCATGAACAGAATTATCCAACTCATGACTTGGAGCTGGCAGTAGTTATTTTTGCTTTGAAATTATGGAGACATTACTTGTATGGTGAAATGTGTGAGATCTATACAGATCATAAGAGCCTTAAATATATTTTCACACAAAAGGAGCTTAATATGAGGCAGCGTAGGTGGCTGGAACTTTTAAGGGATTATGATTGTTCGATTCATTATCATCCCGGTAAGGCCAATGTGGTGGCTGATGCCCTTAGTCGGAAAAGTACGGGGAATCTAGCATCGTTAATTACCAGACAGCCTCAGTTGCTAGAAGAAATGAGACAATTAAAATTAGAGATTAAATGTCTGGGATATGGTGCAGTATTCGCCACTATGCAAGTCTAGCCCACATTGATTAGTAAAATTAAGACAGCACAAGGAAATGATCCCGAGGTTGCTAAGATTATTGGAGGTATTTAGGGTTGTATACGAATCGAATTTGAACCGAACATGGGTGTGTTCGAACTCGGTTCGTTTAAGTTTTGCTGTGTTCGAGCTCGGCTCGTGTTCGTCAAAAGTAAAAAATTTCATGTTCGAACTCGGCTCTAGTTTGTGACTGTAAAACTCGGGCTCGACTCGCTCAACTCGTTTAACAAAACGAGTCGAACTTGAGTTCCGAAGCTCGGCTCGTGTTCGTGTCAATTGCCAACGAATCTCTAAATCTGCAAAAAATTCTCAACTCTTTCAATTTAATCAAACTAAAATGAATCAGGAACTATGTTACAGAAGGTACAAAATGAAAACGTAGAAATCGGCAGATGAAATCTTGAATCAAAAAACATAGAAACTGGCTGAATCAAAAGAACTACAAAAGAGATCTTGATGGTTGACGATGAAAACATATAAACCAGCAGATGCGTGTGACGGCGACGGTGAGATTACGAGCGTCGATGTCGACGATGATGGCATCGTAGACGACGTCCCTCTGAGCTTGTGTGGAGGGGGAGAGAGAGGGGGGAGAGAAGGGCTCTGTTGTGTGATCAGTGGGGCGTGTGAGTTCTTGTTTGTGTGTGTTGTGAAAGAGAGACAAGGGAGAGAAGGGATAGCAGATGGCTGTGCTGTTGTGTGGGATTTGTGTGTGTTTAGGTTTAGGCCTTTATTTATATAGTTAGGGTTTAGGTAGGCTTCACATATTGGGCTTTACAAATTGGGATAATTCCACTGGCTTGGGGTTTGGGCTAATTGACATTAGGGCTTTTATTTTTAAGCATTAATTTATATGTTTTTATGTGAATATTAATTTTTTAAAATATATTTTAATTAATTTATTATTTAAATAAGTTGTTCGCGAACATGTTTGTGAACATTTTGGTGTATTCATGCTCGGCTCGTTTAATAAACGAGCCCTATAAACTTGTTCATGTTCGGTTCGTTTATTATATGAATGAACGCGAATGAGTTTTATAGAGACCGAACCACAAGCCGTTCATGAACAGCTCGGTTCTACAACCCTAGAGGTATTGGAGGTGAGAAACAAACTGAGTTTGTAGTTGATTTTGAAGGGGTGTTGAGGTTTTGATCAGCGGTTGTATGTTCTTAATGATGAGGAACTAAGATGATCGTTATTATCTGAAGCTCATAGTTCACATTTTTCAGTATATCCGAGAGCTACCAAAATGTATCATGATCTTCGGGAGCAATTCTGGTGGTCAGGAATGAAGAGGGACATAGCAAAATTTGTGTCTCGGTGGTTGGTATGTCAGCAGATAAAAGCTGAGCACCAAAAGCCAGCAGGAACTGTGCAACCAATAAAGATTCCCGAGTGAAAGTGGGAACATGTGACTACAGATTTCGTGAGCGGTTTATCAAAGACTACTCGGGGTTATGATATGATTTGGGTAATAGTGGATCGACTCACCAAATCAGTGCATTTCTTGCCTGTTAGAGGCAATATTACAATGCAACAGTTAGCCCAGCTGTACATGGACTCTATCGTGAGGCTCCATGGAGTACCTGTGTCGGTGATATCTAATAGAGATTCATGTTTCACATCGAGATTCTGGAAAAGTTTCCAAGAAGTTATAGGGACAGAGCTGCGATTTAGTACTGCTTCCACCCCCAGACTGATGTTCAGTCTGAAAGAACTATTCAAACATTGGAAGATATGTTGAGAGCTTGTGTTATGGATTTCCAGGGTAGTTGGGATACCCACTTACCATTGGTTGAGTTTGCATATAATAATAGTTATCAGGCCAGTATACAGATGGCACCTTTTGAGGCTTTATATGGTCGTAGATGCAGGACTCCGTTATGTTGGGACGAGGTTGGTGAGCGTAGACTCCTCGGTCCCGAGCTAGTTCAAGTAACTTGTGAAAAGGTTGATTTAATCCGGTCACATATGAAGGCAGCATAAGATAGGCAGCGTATGTACGCCGCTAAGCGTACACACGATTTGGAGTTTGCAGTTGGTGACCGGGTGTTTCTAAAGATTTTTCCCTGGAAAGGAGTAATGCGGTTCGGTAAAAAGGGCAAGCTTAGCCCAAGATATATCGGTCACTATGAAATCCTTGCAAGAATTGGGCCAGTGGATTATCATTTAGCTTTACCGCCAGAGTTATCTTACGTTCATAATGTATTTCATGAGTCGATTTTGAGGAAATACGTTTATGATCCGACTCATGTCTTACAATACCGGCCTGAAGAGATTCAGACTGACCTGAGTTACGAAGAGGTACCGGTGGAGATACTAGATCGATGAGATCAAGTTCTACGGACTAAGGTGATACCGTTGGTCAAAGTATGGTGGAGGAATCACGCCGTGGAAGAAGCTACTTGGGAACCGAAAGATGCTATGCGGCGTGTTCATCCTCATCTGTTCAGGTATGCTAAATTTCGAGGGCAAAATTTTTATAAGGGGGGAGGAATGTAATATCCACATAGTTTTCGGCACGTTAAAAAAAATATTTGTAGCGGCAATATATATTAGATGTCTGAAACAAACAAAAAAAAGTTTGGAGATTCTTTATGGTAAATAGGTAAAGATGGGAGGTCCATTGTACAATTTTATAAAATATGATTTAGAGGTTTAATTATTAGGTTGACACCTATAAGCTTGTGGTGACTCAGCCAATTAAACAAAAATAATATAGAGTAAGATAATTATTCTCAGGTGAAAGAAAGGAGAAGGAAACAGAGAAGAAAAGAGAAGCAGAACAAAGAGAGAAACAGGGCAAGAAACCAAGAAGAAGAAGAAACAGAGAAGGAGAAAAAGAGGAACGAAGATCGTGAAGAAAAAGGAACAGGGCTCAAGGAGGAGGATCTTCATTGTAACCCTCTTACTCTTGGGTTTGATTTTATTGCAAGAATAGCATGTAGTTCCAGTGGGTATACCGCATGTGGGGTGGCCGAGTACATATAGATATATGTATATACTGAGCATGCTAAAATGGTAGTGGGTCTGTGTGGGTATAAGTGGGATAGTAGGTTACATGGGTTAGTTAGTGGAGGAAGGAGGGGACTGTCATGGGTGTAGCAAGCTATGTGTGTGTAATCAGTTGTAGCAGCTGCGGCCATGGGATAGGATGTGTCGCGAGTGTGTTCCTGTAGGTGTGTTTACAACTGGACGGTATGGGGGATGGAAAATGCAAAGGTTATTACTTGTGTGAAGTGAAGAGAGTAATGGGGAGTCCAGTGAGTGTTGTGGAAGTTTCAGTGGGCACTAAGGGGTTAGTGCATGCATTCGGTGTACGCAGGTGCGTGTTCTTGGCTGTGCGTGTTTGGGTATGGGGATTTATGGTGATTATGTGAAGTGGTGGTGTGTCCAAAGATTGAAATGTGTGTGTGGGTTTAGAAGTGCCTTAGAAGCATGGGGAGTGGGATGAATAATAGTGGGTCTCGGCTGAAGAGTGAAGAAGATGAAGTGTGTGTGTGTGTGTGTGTGTGTGTGTTTTAGGTGAAATAGTGTGGGTGTTGATGTGAATTGTAGTTGTTATTGTCACTAAAAGTAAGAATTAATTAGGCAATATTTTCAATGAATTTTTATAAATAGCTAAAATCTAGATTAGACAAAGTGCAAAAATGTGACTCTAGATATTTTTACGAGACGTACGCCCTGGATTTTTTTGGAAATTTTTGGTACCCGCGAAGGGCGCTAAATTTGGGTACTGACTAACTAAAATTAGCAAATTATTTGGCATAGCAGATTAATTTATTTTAATCTGATAATTTTAGGAGAATCTTAATTTATTGATATGATGCTATATCTAAAATTTCGTACCATTCCAAGGCCGATCGGTATTTTTAGCCGAACCAACTTTTAAGCGCTCGGTTCAGACACCGGTTCAGGATTTTCGGGCGAAAATTTTCTAAAATACTTTTTAGCCCAAAAATGATTCTAGGATGCTTAAAATAATATTTTAAAATATTTTTGGAAATGTTTCGATGCCGCAAACCCTCAGGGGTATTTTGGTAATTTACCACCCTGAAGGGGTATTTTGGTAATTTTACCTATAAAAGGTGTTTTGGGTAAATTTACATATGTTAGGGCTATTTTAGCAAGTTTAATCATGGGAATGCTATTTGGTGGTTAGGGATACGAGGGGTGTTTTGGTAATTTTACACATTCGGTGAGGGGGTCATTCTGGGCATATGCGTGAGTTAATATTGAGTTATAATACAGTGATTTAGGTTGTATTCTAATCTTTGGACTATTCCGTTTAGGCTAAAGCAAAGAATTTTTCGGTTAGGATAGCGTAGTTGTGAACCAGGTAAGGGTTTCTATCCGAACCAGGTAAGGGTTTCTATCTGAACCTCGAGCCATCACTTTGCTTTCGCAATTATTCTTTTGTTTGCTTATGGCCATCGTTGAACTCTAAATGTACATTGATTTCGATATATTATTACCAAGTAAACCCTGATGTTGAGCCTAATTCAATTATTGAATTCCTATAGGTGCTCACCTTTATTGTGAATTGAGCATTGGTCTGGGTATTGATTCTATGATAATTGTCTTCTATATACTGACATGGGAATCTGTTCTGTTCTGAGGCGGGCGTTATAAGGCTGGTCTGAATCCTGCATGGAATGTAGGCTAGTACCTCAATGGACTAGTATTCTGGTACATCATGCATGTGTACATTTTTCTGAGCCTTGCCTGTGTGGCATTGCTACTACCCAGGATCAGTATCTCCGAAATTTATGTGTATTGTATCTGAATTGATTGTTTCCAGAATGATTGAGAATACTTGTCTGAACACATTATCGAAAGGGACTGAGTAAAACTCTTCCCTGTTCTTGTTAGTTGATTGTGACTATTTGAAATTCCTTAATTATTTGTCGTTGAATCGTTGTAAATCCAACCGGGGTTTCTTTGAACGATCTTACTGAGCTCTCAAAAGTTCACCCTTAATTGTTTCATTCTGCAGGTAGCTCTCAGCTGTTGATCGCGTGAGGAAGAGCTAGCGTCGGGTAAGACCTTAAGGCAACTACCATAGTCTGTGTAAATAGGACCCCTGCGTGGGCCTGTACAGTTAGTGTACATGTTAAGAACTTGTTCCCAACCTATCCTGGTCATACCCAAGGGATCACTAGGGGCCCTCTTTGCACGAACACATCGACACGGTCAACGTCAATTCTTTTCAACGCATCGAACCGGTCAAAGTGCGCACGCTCATGTCACGTGCGTTTCTTGCTTCGCACGCCTTAGTCACCAATTATTTTCACGTTGACGTCACTCACGGTAGCACGATCGTCGCACCGCAACCACCCAAGCACCTTTTCATCAAAAATATCGACCGATGGCACAACCAAAATGACGGGGTCAAGGGGCAAAGACCTTGGCCAAGGCCATGGGGTAGGCCTCGGCCTCCCATGGGGGGTTGGCCTTGGCCTTCCCCCCCGGTTCTTCACTTTTTGCGCAAAGTCCCTTGCGCACTTCTTTCACTTTGTACGCTTCTTATGTGACTTTGGCACCTTGTTCGTCACATGGGTACGACTCACGGCAACACGCTTGTGGTAATGCAACTTCCGGATTTGTCATTGCCCATCAAAACACCTATCGTCGTCGCTCCCGAAGTTCACCAAAAGAGGGAGTGGCCTTGGCCTCCCTTCATGGGAGTTGGCCTCGGCCTCCCCAAGGAAGTTGGCCTCGGCCTTCCCCTAATTGTTGGCCTATGCGCGCACTTGTTTTCTCGAGTCCTTGCTCCTCCATGATGTTTATGGACGTTCGTACATCAACCTCGCGACGTCCGTCGTGCATCAACCTCGCGACGTCCGTCGTGCATCAACCTGACGTCCGTCATCCATGACCACATACCGCTTCCGGGATGCCCATCGCCTAAAGTCAAGCACTACCACTGAATGACCCGTCTCCGACGACAGCATACCATCACTCTCGACTTTGTCATTACTACATGTTGCATGCATCATCTTGTTATGACAGGTACACTCAGCTCAAATCCCATCTTCAGGACACCAGACGCATGCCCGTGCGCCATCTCTGCGACGTTCATCGCCGCGCCCGTGCGCCATTCTCATGATATGTGCCCCGGCACCAAGTGTATCCCCGCGACATTCGTCGCGGCGCCCGTGCTCCATCGTCATGATACGTGCCCCCGACACCAAGTATATCTCCGCGACGTTCGTCACCGCGCCCATGCGCCACTTCCACGACATGTGCCCGTGGCACCAAGTATTGTCCCGCGACGTTCGTCGCTGTGCCCGTGCACCATGGTCATGATATGTGCCCCGGCACCAAGTATTGCTCCGCGACATTCGTCGCCGCGACCATGCACCATTCTCATGATACGTGCCCCCGACACCAAGTATTGCTCCACGACATTTGTTGCCGCGCCCATGCGCCATTCTCATGACATGTGCCCCAACACCAAGTGTTGTCTAGCGATGTTCGTCGCTGTGCCCTTGCGCCATTCTCATGATGCGTGCCCCCAGCACCAAGTATTGTTCCGCGATGTTCGTCGCAGCGCCCGTGTGCCATTGTCATGATACATGCTCCCGACACCAAGTATTGCTACGTGACGTTCGTCGCCGTGCCCTTGCCCCATTCCCATAACATGTGCCCCGGCACCAAGTATATCTCCGCAACGTTCATTGCCCCGCCCATACGCCACTTCCATGACACGTGCCCCCGGCACCAAGTATATCCCCATGACATTCGTCGCCTACGCCTTGCGCCATTCTCATGACATGTGCCCCGGCACCAAATATTGTCTCTGCGACGTTCGTCGCCCCGCCCGGGCACCAGGTATTGTCTAATGCCGTTGGCATCATGCCCATGCGCCACAATTATGTGACATGCTTTTGGGGGGCTCCGTTCATAGTGCTCCGGCATGAGGACCCCTCACAACGGGATGGGCTCACAACCTTAAAGCCATCGCCGGCACAATCAACTGCGGGATGGGCTCAACCTTAAAGCCATCGCCGGCACAAACAACAGCGGGATGGGCTCACAACCTTAAAGCTATCGCCGGCACAATCAACAGCGGGATGGGCTCACAACCTTAAAGCCATCGCCGGCACAATCAACAGTGGGATGGACTCATAACCTTATAGTCATCGTCGCCACGGGATGGGCTCACAACCTCAAAGCCATCACCGTCTTCATTCAAGGGGGCTCCACTCCTAGTACTCCGGCACGAGGACCCCTCGTAGCGGGATAGGCTCATTACCATAACCCTATCACTATCTTCATTTCGGGGGCCTTCGTTTGTAGTGCTCTAGCACGAGGACCCTTCACAGCAGCGGGATAGGCGACTCCTTCGAGACACTATCTCTGTTAGGGTGTCTTCGTGACTGGCCTATGCATTCTGGCACTGGGGGCTCGCGTCGGCACCCCTATGGACTATGACCCCCGGGTCACTCCGAGACGGAAACAGGTCTTCGGAGGGCATCGCGCCTAGTCTGCCTGGCAGTTGGGCATCGGGTCTTCCCCACCACTGCCAGGCCTGTGGGACTCTGCAAGGGCTTGGATTGGAGGCTAGATCAAGGGGGTTATCTGGCCACACAGACGCTGTGGGAGCCCGTCTTTCTAGACAAACGGAGCGACATTGTACGGGGGCAGGTCGGGTGAATATGAGATTCGATAGTCCGTTGAGCACCGGTAGCTGTGGACCCCTCAGTGACGTGTCACTCCCAGGGAGCGCCACGTGTCGCGTAATGACATGATAATCTCAACCTCTATAAATAGAGGTCTTGAGAATTCTTCTAAGGGACTGGGACATTTTTTAGAGGTTGGACATTTTTAGAACACTTTCACTTTCTCACTCTTGAATCCTAGAGAGAGAAACATACAGGACCCTGACTCTGGACCTAAGCATCGGACTGTGAGTGTCGTTGTGTATTCACCCTGCGCCATCGCCCTTGTAGCACTGCCACCCTCGGGCTCTGTTTGGGAAGCCCTTGGTCTCTGCCCTCGTTCCACCCTGCTGTGTTCCACATCATCACACTTGGCATCTGACTCAAACTGCATTACTTGTGGCATCTCCACGTCGACTACGAACCCACTTTCCTCGGCATCAGAACTTATGTACAAATTTATAACAACTTAAGTTTGAAATTCCTTTTGTGGAACTTTATGCTATTAGAAGAACCTAGCGTTATGCGGTTTTAAAGGATCTGGAATTATGACTGATGCTCTGATCTGTGTGATGTTATAGGTTAACGTCCTAGGAACCCTCGAAGATTCTTTTGGTGGTTTTGTCTCACTATGCAAGGAACCCTCGAAGATTCTTAATGATTTTTACGAACGTGCCTATGTGTTTGCACATGTATCGTGGGTTACACGGCCCCGGCCCCAAGTGGGACTTTTGGAAGAAATTTGCCTGCATCTATTCTGTCTTTAAGTTATATAGTTTCAGGATAGTAAGATGAATGAGCCGAAGAATGGACCCACACATTCTGTTCGATTACCTTTCACTCTTCTTTGTGTGCTTGTATTAAATATCATATTTGTAGACACCAAGTCTTTGTAGTCATAATTAATTGAATAAATATTGGGCTTCATTATTAATTAAAGTTTATTATTAAGGGTTAGGCCTATTAGTATAACTTAATTAGTCATGTTGTCTAGTCTAGTCCAGTTGTCCACTCCAGCCAATTAGTCTCAGTCCAGTCCAAGTCTCTAGATTGTGATTTGCTTTTGGAGATTTTAGGAATTATTTGTGATTTATCATTGATGCAATTGATTAAATCATTAATTTACATGAAATATGAAAATTCCAAACTGAAATATCTCATCTAATAAAATCAGAGATGATTACCCAGTGTTATAAAAAGTGTGCCTAGGCACAGCTAGGCGTAGACATCACACCTCGCCTAGGCCTAGGCGCATGCCTAGTGCGCCCAGGGACTGGGAGCATAGTAGCGATGGAGGCGCAAAGCTAGGCGCATGATCTGTAGTGGTTCGATTTGACTTTGTGTCTTCACGTGGGCCGTCGACTTCTCTTTTAGCATTTTTTTTCCTTTTTGTCTTTACCAAGTCAAAACAAGCATTTCAAAGACTAAAACATAAAACCTAGCCACAAAAATCCCCAAATCAGTTTTCTGATTCACGACCAAAGCTCTCAGTCTCTCACAGTCCCCTCGCCACTCTTGTTCCATCCTTTGTTCCGGTCGTCTCCGTCACATCTCCCGCCTTCGCCGACCGTCTGCTGCTCTGGTCGCTACCGCTACTTCAGCCATCGCCATTACTGCTCCTCTTTGCCCTGCTTCTCCGTTGGTCAATTGAAGCAGCTGCTCAATGTTGCGACAGGTTTCTTTCTCTCTCTCTCTCTCATACATTATTCTAATTAACCTGCCGGAGCAGGCAATGGTTGGGTGAAATCACTTCTTTCGAGCATGCAACGACCATTTCCACATAGTGCTAGCTATAAATTAACCATTCATTGTTAAGATACAATCTGACTTGCCAGCTGTAAATTATATTGAATTGCTTGCTAGTTTTTAAGTACTTGGAGATTATCTCTTTAGTCTAAGTTTCTTTCCGTTCTGCAAGTTACTGTTCAAAAGTGATGGTGATGCCAAGAAAAGTGGGTTCGCAGTTTTGGCGAATCCGTTGGAGAGGTGAGCAATACAAAAATGGGACCCTTAGTGGGCCATTTTGTGCGATCAGAGTAGGTTGGTATACTGTTTTTTTCTTCTTCTCTGCTTTGAGTTATGGGTATATCACATGACACATGGTTTGCTTGAAAAATAGTAATAAGGGAATCTAGGAACTGCATTAATTAAATGCTAATGCCTTTTTTGTAGGCATATTCTTAGATCAACTTGTTTGTTTGACTTTTGATTCTCTCTCATTTGGTAATTGCACTCAAAGACAATAGTAGTATCATAACTAATGTCTAAAACTCCAACAATGGGAATTCCCCAGTCCGGTTGCAACATACTATAAACCTTTTTTTTGTTGAACATGACAATGACAAAGACGAAGTAAAGGTACAGTTGCTTTGTATTTCACATCTGATGGATATTGAATTAAAGTGCTAATTTTTGTAAACAAGTCTCATTAAGAGAGCTTCAACATAACTAGCCCCACCTTCTTTAAGTTTTCTTTTGCCCCTCTTGGAGGTTGGGGATGATTGTTTATGCATCTTGGTTGAGAGAATAGTCTTGAGGAGAACATAAAAATGGGTCCTTACATGAGATATGTGCATTTAAGCTGATTTAGTGTTATCATATAATTCAATTGCAGGAATATATGTGTCGACAACTAGTACGGAAACAAAGGACTCAGCTTGGAAATATGGACGTACAGCTAATCCGAGCTTGAAAAATGCAGTCACTTGTAATTTTTGTCAAAAAATTACAAATGGCGGTATTTATCGACATAAGCAACACCTTACTGGATGTTATAAGAAATGCTTCAACGTGTCGAGAGTGTCCAAAACATGTTAGAGAAGAGATGAAGGGATTGCTACAGTCTATCAAATAAAAGAAGGAACTTGCTAAGTGTCACTACAAGGAATAAGGCTTTTGGCGACGGGAAATTCCGTCGCTAAAAGCCTCAATTCCATCGCTAAAACTTTTAGTGTCAAAATTACTGTCACTAAAAGTCCCTCGTATAAAAGTGCGTAGCTAAAAGTTTTGCGACATAATTTGAAAATCCGTCGTCTAATATTGAACTTTCAGCGACGAATTTCTTTATAAATTAGCGACTGAATTTTCATCGCTAATTCTATTTTACGTATTTTAATTTATTTTCTTTTTTGTGAAATTAATTTAATTGGTAAATATTTAGCGACGAGATATTCCGTCGCTAAATGAGATTTTTAACGACAGAATATTCCATCTCTAAAATCTTAGAATTAAGTACACTTTTAGCGACGAAATTAATCCGTCGCTAAAAGTCATTTTTTAAAATATTTTTTTATTTTTCTAATGCTCAAACCTGTAATAAAAAATTCAATAATCAACAACAACGTATAATCCCCAAGACACAAACAATTATATATAATCAACTTTAAAAAATGTTTATTATAATAAAAAATAAAATGTACAAGTTGGGAACCTAATACAACCGGTTAGGGGAGGGGAGAATAGTACAAGCCAGGTAAGGGGGCAAGCTGAGACTGGGCAGGGGGACAAGCTAGAACCAGGCACGATAAGGGGCTCATCAGGGGTTGTCGAGTTCTGGATCTAGATCCTGCTGATCGGGGGCCAGCTCGGCATGTCCAATAGGGGTGTCGTGCTGATCCTACTCCCTAATCATCCTCAACACCACTGTAGCAATGCGTTGGATCTCCTTCTCGGCCAATGGACGCGGAGGAGTTGGTGTCTGTGGAGGGGCAGCGGGGGGTGAGGACGCTCCTATCACGACAAGTGCAGTCGTGCTAGGTAGGTCACGTATGTGGCCTTTTGGCCGATTGACGACCTCCAGTGTATCCAGCCATCGCTTCAACCCCCCAGTACTCACACCCGTACTAGTGGACGCTGATGGCTATCCGGACTGCTGCTCGGACCTCCTAAGCTTTTCATACGAGACCTGCAAGAATAGTGACTTAAAGATATGTTAGGGCATTAATTAACGCAACAAACATTGAATAAAAAGACAAAAAATTAACAACTTAAACAAATTGACTTACATCGATTCACTGGGAAATATCTGAAACATAGTTGCCCGCCCAGTGAAACATGTGTCGAATGATGTTGTGTGCCACTGACCCTCCGTGTGCGTCGGATCTCTGTTCTGTCTATTCTCGGCCCCGCTCTTACTCTTGGCGTCCCAGCCTAGATCCGTAACCCACCGATCTATCATCTGCCCCCATACAGTTGGAGATATCCAATGTGGGGGATATCTCTTCATCTCCGTCATCGGGGCACCCTCAGGCAGCATTTTCTTTGCCCGGTCTCGTGCGTCGTGGAGCCATCGGCAGTCATTCTTGCCGATGTAAGCAAAGAAGGTCGGCCGCCCCAGCGCCTGCTAATCAGGCGAGTCAAACGTGAACTCTTCCTGCAATACATCCAATAACACAAATTAATTTAAATACTAAATTCTAATTAAACAAATACTATCGTGCAAAAAAATATTTCAACGTACCAGCTACTCCTCCCATAGGGACTCCCCTGTATCGGCATCCCAGTCCTTCCAGTACAGGCGTGGCTCGAAGAATCAGCCCTTCACAAGAACGTTGATCTTCGTCCTCGCCTGATCCTTCAGTTTCCTGCCAAAGAAGTAAATAAATAAATTAATACAGTTCAAATATAAATTAACACCCCAAAAATTTAAATATAAGGCATAATGTGATTTTTTACTTACTGGCCCTCCTGGGTGAGCATAACTCTCTGTTTGCGCTGGGATCGATACGTACCCCGCTGTCGGTCATGGCCTTGTCGAGATCATACAAAACATAGACATTAATATAGTTCAAATATACTTTAAATGTAAGGCTATCAAAAATTGACTAAACACTGTTATCAACTATACCTGAGGTAGAACCCACAGAAGAAGGAGAATCAACGCACGTGTGGGAGGAATCAGCGTCGGGCTGGGGCGACTGTTGGGGTTGGGGCCCCGTTTGCTGTACGCGAGCACTCTATGCCTCATCATCAGTGGGCAATGATGAGGACTAATGAGGCATACCTTGGGCTAATTATAGCTAATCAGGATTGATTAGGACTAATTAGGGTTATTTAGAGCTAATTAGGATTTAATTATGCGGAGTAGTGTTGATTAGGCCTAATTAGGCTTAATTAGGTTATGTTAGGCTTAATTACGATTAATGAGGAGTACATTGGGCTAATTATAGCTAATTTGGGTTGATTAGAGCTAATTAGGGTTATTTAGAGCTAATTAGGGTATAATTGTGCAGAGTAGTGTTGGTTATGGCTGATTAGGCTTAATTGGGTTATGTTAGGCTTCATTACGACTAATTAGGCTAATTATAATCAATATGCACGTAATTGAGTTCATTAGAGCTAATTAGAGTTTTGTTAGGTTTTAGGGTTTAGGGTTTGATTAATCTAATCACGGGTACTAAGATATGAGTAATTAGGGCTAATTAGGGTCTAATTTGGGCTAATTAGTGTTAATTAAGATTAATTTTGGATAATTACAGCTAATTTGATTTTCATTGGGTTCTTAGGGTTAATTAAAACTAATTAGGCTCATCAGAGCTAATTAGGGTACATTAGGGTTAATCAGGACTAATTACGATTAATTATAGCCAGTGTTGGAGCCACGATGAGATTCCAGGGGGTGTTAAAAATGTCGCGTTAACCTAATTAACCTAAATTCATCAACCAATCATTCAAATGATTCATAAATATCTCAATCGAGTTGGGTCCCATCCTCCATCAACAATCTCAATTGTCAAATTCTCAATGCACAGTCAACAATTTCAATTCCGACACCTCATATAAGGTATCGGTATGGTCTCCAACACGTGTCCAACACCTCTGAACACGTGTCTGACACTTCCTGACAAGTGTCTGACACCTACCGACACGTGTCCGACACGTCCGTAGACATTGATTTATTTTTTAAATGCCGGACACCTTTTGAAGAGTTGTCCACAAGTAAAAAGTCAAAATGTGACATTTCGGTGTCGGTGTTTATCGGACGCGGTGTCTGTGACCTACCGATACCTCGACACCTCATCGACACATCGGGACATGTGTCGGACACCTCTAGACACGTGTCCGACACCTCCGAACACGTGTCTGACACCTCTCAGCGGTGTCTGAAGACATTAATTTATTTTCTAATTGCCGAACATTGTGTCGGACATCCGTTGAAGAGATGTCCACAAGTATAAAGGCAAAATATGACATTTCGGTGTCGGTGTCGATCGGATGCAGTGTCTATGTCCGTGCTACCTAACAGGTATCTCAATCAAATTGGGTCACACATCCTCTGTCAACAATCTCAAATGCTCAATGCAATAAAAATTACACATTCAATCCAATTGGGTCCCTTCCTCTGTTAACAATCTCAATATCTCAATTGCTCAATGCTCAATTAACAATCTAAAATCATCAATTAACAACATAAAATCATCAATTAATAATCTCAATTCTCAAATGCACAACTAACAACCTAAAATCATCAATTAACAACCTAAAATCATCAATCAATAATCACAATTCTCAAATGCACAATTAACAACCTAAAATTATCAAACAAATAATCAATGTTCAAATGAAAAAAAATTGTTCAAAATGCACATATCCGTTGCGCTTGAATTATTTTAGCTTTTGGTAAATGTTTATTTCATTACATCTACCACTTCTAACAACTTTATTATACATGGGATCATTTAAAATTCACTAAAAGATATAGCCAAAATAAATTCTAGAGGTCAAAATTGTTTTTATAAGAATATGATGTTAATAATTTTATTTTTATAAACGCATTCTGTGTGTCATGGGTAACTTTTTAATAATATTATCTATAACTTAGAATTAATTTTACTGCAAATTACTTAGATTAATATTATCTATAACTTAGAATTTATATTATCTATATCTGGATAGCTTCAAGAGCCGTCGGTTGGAGCGGGGCTCAACTAGAAGCGGCTTACAACGATGCACTAAGCGTTGCAATGGCACGAAGTGCGAGCGGTTAAAGAGAATGATGGGAGGGGTTGAAGAGAATGATGGCTCATTTGGGTCTGTGGGTTTTGCCGACTTTCCCAAAATGGGAGGTGGCGACAGTAGGCGGCTTTCAGCAACAGTAACGCACAATGATTTCTCTTTCTTTAGAGTCCATCGTTTGGGGCATGCTTGTTTTGTCTTCTAATCCTTCTCATGACCGCGAAATAGAAATCTCCAAATAGGGGGATCTCATGCCTCACTTCACTCCACTCCATTGCTTGTCCCTTCTCAGTCACGTGCACGTTGTCTAGGGAAAGAGATTGAGATACTTATGTGTAAGTATGTCTATATGCCAAATATGGTTGATAAAAATCAGCACGATTCATGCTCTTAATTTTTTAATTTAGTTTTTAATGGGTTTAATCACCTTAATATCCATATGCACTGATATAACTACTTCTTATATGTACGTCTATATATGTCAAAACATAATTTGCCATATGCAATTATTATTCCTATTTGATCAGCATCAACACCATTCAGGCACTCAAATCCTTTAATTTAATTTTACTTGGTTTGATACTTTAATTACCAATTTGAAGACCCAATTCTTTAGTGCATGAATGCCTTTTGAAAGAAATTTCATATGTCACCTTGAAGGTTATTTATACATGATTGTAATTCAGTATGTTTTCGATGCAGAGCCTCACCACTTTATGCATAATAATAGAGTTCATAACTATCTGTGACGCAAAAAAGTTATTTATACCTCAATTCTATTTTTATTACACTTTTACGGGGTAACGGACTTGCATTAAGTCTCAATCTGTAAAGACTGTCCACTTAAAATTTCATGGGTGAAACTTTAGTCAAACTTAGAGTACAAAATAAGCATTGCTCCAAAATCCATGCTCATACGCTGGGTATGATATGATTAAACTACTCAGATGTATAGTGTTATTCATGGAGTAGGTTGATTATATCTAAGGGGTGCTATGATCTGTATAAAGCATGATTTTACTGCATTAATTTTATTAAGAATCTTCCTAAAACAACATCATTCATAGTTTTGAAAGTTTTCTAAAATCAAGTTCCTCTGTAGACCTAGGTGTTCATAAGCATACTATAGAGGTAATTATGGTCTTACTTAAGCTCTATTGTTATCTAGTCTTCAAGATTTATCATAAGTAAGCACATAATCACGACTTTATCCCTTGCCAGCATAAGGTATTTCCAGTTTGATTTTCAATAATTTTGAGAACCAACATAAGGTATTTTCTTTGCTTGCATGTCTTCTGTTCAAGAAATTCTAGATGGACCACTTGATCGTTAAATCTATTCTTTGCTTTATTTCATTTACAAAAACTAAATAAAGATCAAAAGGCTGTAAGATAAAACAGTACAAATGGATATGAAAAACTGGGAGATATCGCCAGTGAGAGATAATAGAGAGATAGAGAAATGGGAGAAAGAAAAGTAAAAGGGGATCTGTATTTTTAAGACCTTTAGCAACGGAATAAAACGGTCGATAAAAGTCCATCGGAAAAACTCCGCTTTCATCGACAGGTTTTTTACCAACGGAAGTATTCCGTCGCTTATATGTTTTTGAAAAATCATCGAAAGTTATAAAAACCTATAAAATATTTATCGACAGTACTATTTGTCGGTAAAAATTCGTCGATGAAAATCGTTAAATAGTTTTACCGACAGATTTTCATCGATGGTATTTTTCGTCGCTGAAAGATGTTTTAGCAACAGAATCTCTTATGCCGCTAAAAGTTAGTCTCTAAATCGCTCTTTTCATGTAGTGTGTGTCCCAGATTTTGATAATGTTTTTAATGATGAAGAAGAGGACGAGGACGATGATGTAGTTGAGATATCCAAAAAGAAGGGGGTTTCATCCACCGGGAGTTCATGTCAACCTCCTCGTAGGAATCTGAAGACTAAGGGCCCAATGGACATGTACTTCACCCTGGACCCGGAAGAGGTAGTGAGAAAGATGCGATCCACAGTGTTTGAAAATGAAGAAGCGAAAAAGGAGATGAGAAATCGAGCTAGTGGGAATTGCATTCAATGTCGTGAACTTTGACAGCTTTTCGACTATGATTGAAGCTATTGGGCAATATGGATCGGGTTTAAAGCCACCAAGTTATCATGAGATTAGGGTTACCCTATTGTAGAAAGAGGTGGATAATATGCGTAATGCGACACCCTCAACCTTGGTGACATCACCGGGCTGAGTTATCAATCATAATCACATTCAAAACCCTGTGCTGAATACAGAGCAACTACATCCTCATACTCATACATCAATAATAGACGCTCCAAAGTGCGTCCTTACAAAAAAATTTCTTACAAACATACATCATACTGCAGCGGAAGACTTTCAAGTTTTTAAACAACATGAATGTTTACAACTTAATATACGAATGTAGTCGTAGGACTCTTAACAACATATCTCGCAACTCAATCTTTTTCCCACCATTCCTAGCTGGTCTTACCTCACACAACTGATCCCCTTGCTCAACTCTTCTAGCTTGTTTCTTTTTCCTTTCTAGAAGGTTCTCCTTGATCAACCTTATAGCTTGCACAATACAACATAAGGAATGAGCGCAAATCACCCAGTAAAGACAACACGAGGAGTATTGTGTATAAAAGATTCAAGAGACTCGGATGAATAATAATCATCTCAACGATAGAAATGAATCAAGAGTTTCAATAAATTTTTGACATCAACATAATTGTCAAACGATAATTTTTCTTTCGTTAGACTGAGCGGCTTTAGGGCCCAACAGAACAGCATTACTGCCACCTCCTCATGGACTGGACTGATTGACCGACTATGCAAGTGAACCCGAAATTCAAGGTCGTAAAGATAAACAACACTGAAATACAAATCATCAAAATCATCAATATCAAAAGAAAATCAAATGCAATGCACATGGACACGATGGACAGGACCCGACTAGACAAGACAGACTCTGCTCGAGCGACATTCATCCTCTTTGGCCAGTGATCATAATTCATAGGCCATCCTCCTCATCTTGATGTCCCATTTTACGGGATGTTCATCTCAGTCTCAAGTAAATAGAAGAGACACTGTCAACAAGTAGGGAACTCATTTAGAGTGCTTTCCCTAACCATGTTATAGCCAAGCAATAAAACATCATCAACGGGGTGGACTAAGGAAAAATTTATTCCATCTTATGTCCTCAACAACACAGCTCAACAAGGAATACCGAATTAGTAGATCAACCGGTGTTCAAACCTAACAACAAGAGTTCAACGTGACATCATCAACAAGTCAGACACGGGAGAAATTTGCCGCAAGCCCCTCAATAGCGTTCTTACATAAGAGAAATGTCGATTATCAATAAGTGCCGACATTTCACAACAACAACGCAACGATCACCACATCATCATCATCAACGATAGGGCGGACTCGGGAGAAGTTGCCACAAGTCCTTAATGGTGTTCTCAAAGAGAAGAGATATCGACTATTAATAATTGCCGGCATCTCACAACCACCCCTACACAATATCATCATCAACTTCAGGTATGCTAATCGAATCGAATCATAGCATACTAGGACACGCATCATCCTCATTAAATACTATCAACAGGGTGGACTAAGAGGATTTATTCTACCCTAAGTCTTCAACCGCACAATTCAAATATACGAATACCGGTCACAATGGCTACCGGTGTCAACCCATAATAGCAAGAGTCCAACATAAAAATCATCAAAATAGTATGCTAATCGAAATTATGAATAAGCATAATAGAACCACATTGTCCTTACCTGATTGGCTTATAGCCGAAGTAACTTGCAATCTTTTATCGTAACGAACTACATCACCTAGTCAAATCATACCCCGCTCGTTAGTCAACATTCAACATATACACACACTCCTTACTCTACCCTTTTCCCCCTTAACCGTTAATAGCATCTTACGAGATCTTGTTTATCTGATCTGATAACCGGATCATTAACCCAGCTTTATCGATGCCTCCACAATAACCCCCCGAGTGTGGTAAATTACCGAAATGCCCCCTGAGGGTTCCCGAGACTCGAAAAATCTCAAAAGCACTTTAAAATGTTACTTTTAGCCTCATGAAGTCATTTTGAATCTAAAACGTATTTTAAAAAAATTTCGCTCAAAAACCTCGAACTGGTATCCGAACGAGCGCTTAAAAGCCCATTCGGCCAAAAATAGCAAATGACTTCAGAATGACCCAAAATCTTGAAAAAAGAAACTTCTCAGAATCCTAGGGTTCCCATAAAAGTTTTGCGTGAAACCGCGCTCGTTTGATATTTTAAATTTCACTGTAAGGTTCTAAACTTCCCGCATTCGTTCACCCCCTTCCCGAACTCGAAAAAATCCAAAATGTTTTCACAATATAGGTCTGCCAAATATAACTGGGGTAATAGTTTTGAACTTTGTCCAATTTTGGACTTAACTATTTAAAAAAATTCGTAAAAGAGCTGTCCAAATAGTTTCCACCTTTAGTGACTTTCACTTCCTATTCAAATTATCACACACTAAAACACACACACACACACACACACACTCCATCTTCAACCTTCAGCCGTGACCCATCTACTTGCCTAACCCCCCAGAATCACACATCAACTCACGAAACCATTGCTAACCCACTAAAATACCCACATATGTTTTCTTAACACACAATTTAACCCAAAATCATTCCCTACGTCAGAGCTATGACCTCATCCTCCTCCAAATCCGGGTTCTGGACCGCATTCATGTGTCGGATGATGTCGTGTGGCACCGACCACCCCTTGTGCGTCAGATTTCTGTTCTGTCTGTTCTCGGCCCCCTTCTTACTCTTAGCGTCCCAGCCTGGATCCGCAGCCCACCAATCTATCATGTCCCCCCATAAAGTCAGAGATATCCAATGTGGGGGATATGTCTTCATCTCTGACATTGGGGCACCATTGGGCAGTATCTTCTTCGCCTGGTCCCGTGCGTCGTGGAGCCATCAGCGGTAATTCTTGGCGATGTAAGAAAAGAAGGCATGCCGACCCAGTGCCTGCTGATAAGTCGAGTCAAACGTGAACCCCTCCTGCAAGGCATTCAATAGCACAAATTAATTTAGAAAACAAACTCTAATTAAACAAATACTATTGTAGGAAAAAAAAAATACTTCAACGTATCAGTCACTCCTCCTGTGATACCCCAAAAATACCGAAAATTAATTTAACCGTGAGTTTGATTAATTAAGGGGTGTTATTTTTATTAAGTAGCAATATGTTGATGATGATTAAGTGTTAGGTAGCTAAATAAGGGGTTAGTGTGGCCTTGGGGGTTAAAAATGTAATTTTGAAAAGTTAAGGGGCAAAAATATAATTTTGGAAAAAGATGATGAACGGGATGTATATTTTTATTAAGTAGAATTATTTTGATGATAATGAGGTGTTAGGGGGCTAAAGGAGGGGTTAGGGAGATTTTGGGACCAAATTGTAATTTTTCAAAGTCAAGGGGCCAAAGTGTAATTTTAGAAACTTGGGGGGGGGGGGGGGGCAAAGTGCAAATTTTGAATATTTGCAAGAGGTGTCACAAGCTTTGGAGAAACTGATCCGAATGTTGCCACCTCCTAGTTGATGTTAAGCTGACTAAGTTAAACAAAGAATAAAATAAAGAATGGATGAAGTTGAATGAGGGAATTATAAAAGAAAGTTTGTGGGGTGGAAAGTGGAATTAAGGAAAACTCGTGAATAGTTGCTGGGAATGAACAATAACCTGTGAAGAACCCGGAAACTGGGAGGAGAAAAGAGAAGAAAAAGAAGAGAAGAAAAGAAGAAGAAAAAAAATCCTGAACCCTAACGGGGTAATCTCTCCATCTCGAACCATTAATTGTGAAGAAATTGTGGGTTTCATTTGGGTTATTTTTGGATGAAATTACACAGTAAACATGTATTTGTGTGAGTGTGTGTTCTTCGGGTGGATATGGGTATGGATTTATACAGTGTAATTGTGTAAATTAAGTGGAGTTAGGGTGTCCATGTGTAATTTGTGATATAACCGAGTGATTATAATGTGAAACTGATGAGAAATTCATGTGGGATTGGGGAAGAGTGTGCCCAGGTGTATGACGGGCTGAAGGAGGAAGAAGACGTGTGTGCGCTCAACGTGTGTTAGTGTGTGTGATGATTTGAACAGTAGATGTAATTGTCGTAAAAAGTGAAGATTCAATATACAGGTTCTAATCCGAATTTTTAAAAATACCTAGAGGCCGATTAAGCCAAAGTACGAAAAAAAGACCCTAGTTATTTTTAGGAGACCTGTATTGTGGAAACATTTCACAATTTTTTGAGATCGGGAAGAGGGTGAACGGATGGGGGAAGTTTGAAAATTTATGGTGAAATTTAAAATATCAAACGAAAGTGGTTTTGCGCAAAAATTTTATGAGGACTCTATAATAATCAGAAGTTCCATTTCCCAAGATTTCGGGTCATTCCGAAGTCGTTAGCTATGTTGGCCGAACGAGCTTTTAAGCTCTCAGTCTGAACATCGGTTCGGGATTTTTGGGCAAAAATTCTGTAAAAATATTTTTAGCTCAAGAATGAATCCAGGAGGCCTAAAATAGTGTTTTAAAGCACTTTTGAGATTTTTCTGAGGCCGGGAACCCTCAGGGGCATTTTTGGTAATTTGCCACTCGGAGAGGGGTATTTTGGTAAATTTCTCGGTAAAGTTTTTAAAAGGACTTGTTAGTCAAGAAAGGGATGTAAGACACCTAAAAAGTTATTTTAAAGTAGTTTTGAGACGTTTGTTGGGGCGATGGCCACTAGAGGGGTGTTTTGGTAATTTTCCCTTTAAAATTTTCTGAGAAATATTTGATCTATAAATGATGCAGTACATCTAAAAAGTAGTTTTAAAGCGATTTTGGAGTGTTGGTGGGGGTGTTGGTGATGTAGCGGCCATCAGGGATAATTTGGTAATTTGTCATGTTAGCGCTAAATTTTTGAGAACGAGCATAATTTAGCGTTCGGAGGGGTGGGAAGTGAGGAATAGTGGTAGTATGTCTAAAATGAGGGTTGCTATCGATAATAAGTTGAGAAGGCTAGATTAAGGATCCGATTATCATATGGAATTAACTAGCTATCGTAAGATGCTATGAACGGTTAAGTGGGAAGGGGTATAATAAAGAGTGCGTATATGTTGAATGACGACTAACGAGCAGGCTATGATTTGACTAGGTGATGCAGCTCGTTACGATAAGAGATTTCGAGTTGCTTCGGCTATAAGCGAAGCAGGTAAGGACAATGCGGTTCTCATATGCTAATTCATTGTTTCGATTAGCATGCCATGTTGATGATGTGTTGTTGAATTATTGTTGATATGATTAGAAGTCGGTAGTCATTGTGACCGGTATACGTATATTTGAATTGTGCTGTTGAGGTCTTAGGGTAGAAGAAATTCCCTTAGTCCGCCCTATTGATAGAATTTAGTGAGGATGATGGGTGTCCTAGTATGCTATGACTTGATTTGATTAGCATACCCGAAGTGGATGATGATGTTGTGTAGGGTCGTTGTGTGGTGGTTGTGAGATGCCGTCAATTATTGATAGCCGATATCTCTTCTCTTTGAGAACACCATTAAGGACTTGTGGTAACTTCTCCCGAGTCCGCCCTATCATTGAGGATGATGTTGTGGTGATCGTTGCGTTGCTATTGTGAAATGTCGGCATTTATTGATAACCGACATTTCTTTTATGTAAGAACGCTATTGAGGGCTTGCGACAAATTTCTCCCAAGTCTGCCTTGTTGATGATGTCACGTTGAACTCATGTTGTTGAGTCTGAAGACCGGTTAATCTTCTGATCCTGTATTCCTTGTTGAGCTGTGTTGTTGAGGACATAAGGTGGAATAAATTTTTCCTTAGTCCGCCCCGTTGATGATGTCTTGTTGCTTGGCTGTAACGTGGTTAGGGAAAGCACTCTAAATGAGTTCCCTGCTTGTTGACAGTGTCTTTTTTATTTACTTGAGACTGAGATGAACATCCCATAAAATGGGACATCAATATGAGGAGGATGGCCTATGAATTATGATCACTGGCCAAAAAGGATGAATGTCGCTCAAGCAGAGTCTGTCGTGTCTGGTCGAGTCCTGTCTGTCGTGTCCATGTGCATTGCATTTGATTTTCTTTTGATATTGATGATTTTAATGATTTGTATTTCAATTATGTTTGCCTTTACGCCCTTGGATTTCGGGTCCACATACATAGTCGGTCGATCGGTCAGTCAGTCTAGTCCATGAGGAGGTGGCAGTAATGCTGTTCTGTTGGGCCTTAAAGCCGCTCAGTCTAACGAAAGAAAAATTATCGTTTGACAAGTTATGTTGATGCTGAAATTTATTGATTACTCTTGATTCATTGTTATCGTTGAGATGATTATTATTCCTCCGAGTCTTTTGAATCATTTGTACACGATATTCCTCGTGTTGTCTTTACTGGGCGATTTTTTGCGCTCATTCCTTATGTTGTATTGTGCAGGCTATAAGGTTGATCAAAGAGAACCCTCTAGAGAAGGGAAGAGAAACAAGTTAGAAAAGTTGAGCAAGGGGATGCGCTGTGTGAGGTAAAGATTGAGCTGTGAGATCGGTTGTTAAGAATCCTACGACTACAGTCGTATATTTGGTTGTAATTATTCATGTTGTTTAGAGACTTAAAAGTCTTCCGCTGCAGTATGATGTATGTTTGTAAGAAAATTTTTGTAAGGACGCATTTTGGAGCGTCTATTAATGATATATGAGTTTGAGGATGTGGTTGCTCTGTATTCAGCACAGGATTTTGAAGGTGATTATGATCGATAAGTCAGCCCGGTGATGTCACCAGGGTTGAGGGTGTCGCCAGTTGGTATCAGAGCTTAGGCAAATGATTCTGCAGACTTTTGAAGTCTCTGGTGGAAGGCCTTAGTTGTTGATGAGAGAAGTAGAAGAAAAATCTTGATGATTTGGTTGAACTAGGATGATCGTTAAGATATGCGGATTAGGGTTGACTAAGGCATATATATTGTGACCTTAGCATTCCTACTATTGTTGTAAGGAATGGAAGAAAGAGTTGGTTGACCTAGCTTTATAAGAATGGTTTGAGGATGATAAGGTTGCGGTGTTGGATCTTGAAATATGATCCCGATGAGAAGGTAAACGAGATGGAATTACGGATGAAAGAACGAGATGAAGGTCTAGGAGGAAGTGAATTTAAGAACCACAGGGAGGATAGATGAGGTTGAACACTTTTATTGTGTGAACTTGGAATGAAGAAATGAGGAGCAAAAAGTGAGAATGAGTAAAGTTTTGGTGGACTTTTGGATGAGAAATTACTTCCAAGTATTGAGGAAAAATGGACTGATCGACAAGTCAGTTCGAGTCCCAAATTAGCGATGTTAACTAAACGATAAAAAGATTGAAAGTTGAATGAGAGGACATGAATTAAGTATCGAATTAGCTATTAAGGGAGACGGTGGACACTAGTATGCGGGTCACTCGAAAGAAAATGATAGGTTGTTCGTGATTGCCCTCCTGATAGGGCAATACCTAAATACAGGTAACAATTGATTCTAAGAGGGACTCATTGAAGCCTGAAATTGTTATAAGAGCGTGATAGTTCCTCTGAGGTTGATG
>JAVXUP010002731.1:0-111354 GCA_033070095.1 Escallonia herrerae
AGCGAGGCCATCTATTGCTACCCCCTAACTTCTCACTCGGACTCTGGATAGCATTAAAGTCACCAAGTATCAACCAGGGATCATTCGCAAAAAGGCGAGACCTATACTCAAGCTCCTGCCAGAGCACAGATCTCTCACCAGAATCATTAGAACCATACACAAAGGAAACAAAAAAGGGGGCAACCTATCTATTAATTTCACTTGACAGTGATTTATTTGATCTGACATACCAATACAAGTAACATTAGCAACTTTGGGATTCCATAAAACCCAAATTCTACCATTCACAGAAAATTGGTAGTTATTTATAAAGGACCAACCAGGAAATCTACGGTTATTTATAACCGAGGCATTAGGGGCGGCTACTCTGGTTTCCAAGATCCCAAAAAGCATAACACCTAAGGAGGCAATCATATGTTGAGCCTCCACTTGCTTACCACTAGTGTTGAATCCTCGAGAATTCCAGCAGAGGATGTTATGCATGATACCAAAAACCAAAAGGATGCTACAAACCAAGAAGTAAAAGTTAGGTGAAATTTCCCCTATGGGGAGACTTCTTCTTTTTCTTATTATTAAAACTAGAGTCAAGATTTATTTTACTACCAAAAAGAGAAGACATGTTATTATTAGGAGTAAGAGAGCAGGGAACTAAGTCAGAATCAAAGTCCGGATCAGAGCCCGAAACAGAGTGCACAATCAAGCCAGAATCTAAAAGCAAATCAGAGTGCAAAGCAGGATCATCACAAGGCAAAGTAGGAAAATGACAAGGTACCTCTGGAAGAGAAGACTGCAGAGAACTGACCTCCTGTAGAGAAGAAACATGCTGGGCACTAACCTGTATATGGCTATCAAGCTCATGCTGGTGCCTAGGCTCCAACTGACTACGGCTCGGCTGGACACGATCATGAGCTAAAGAGGACGAAGCATCCCTACTAACTTTGTTCTTGCCTTTACTTTTCACAGTTGACCACTCTGCTTCTTTCGCCAGAACAGCAACAGAGGCAGGAGGGGTCGTGGCAGATCGCTTCGGAACAGACAAAGAAGGAGAAAGAGGCCTAGTGCTCTCAGGCCGAGTACAAGACTGGGTAGAGTGTCCGAAGCACTTGCACACTGTGCAAACTGGAGGGCGCCACTGATAATCTGCCCGAACAATCACAGGATCAGAGGGGGCATCCTGGCAGGTACTCAAGTCTGGCACAATAACAAGTTCATCAACGAGCTCCCTGGCTGCAGAAACCTCGACACACACTCTAGCAAAGCTAATCCGCTCACAACTCTCAGTAAGCGAATCCACATATAGTGGCTTCCCAATACCACTCGCTACGTAGCTCAACCCACTAGCAGTCAAGTACTCAATAGGAATATTGTAAAGTCTAACCCATAACGGTAGAACATCAAGGGATTCCTTGCACAGATTCATACCCAGTCTCCAACGCTGCAAAACAATTAATTTGTTCGCAAAATGCCACGGACCCGAATCCAGAATCTTGTCAACCGGATCCACAGAAGAGAATTTGAAGAAGTAGAAACCCTTGTCATTAACTAAAACTTTTTGTAACCCATCTTTCAACCATAGCTTACGGGCAATGTTGTTAACAGTGAAATAAGGCAGTTTTTTATCGACAAAGTATCCCACAACACAGTTATCCCACAATTCAATACCTTCTTCAGCAATAACTTGAGGAGGAGAAACTTGTACCTTGCCTTCAGAAATCGTCGGCGGGAAGTAAGATAATTTCATCTTACCTTTAGAACTAGAAGGCCCCAGCTTCACCTTGTCAGCCCAGGATGGATGAGGTGCAGAAGAAAGAATGCACTGAGCGTCTGCCCCAATAGCTCCTCCCTTTTCCACACCAAAAGCAACCCCTCCCCTGGGTCTAGAAACACCCCGATTACCCCTCCCACCTCTGGCACCCCGGTCAATACCACCTCTATCTCGAGAAAGGGACCGATAAGCCAGCTGTCGCCGAAGTGAGTCCACCTCCGCTTGCAACTCACATTTCTCATCACCTACCTGTCGCCGGTATTCGAGTTCCTCCATAAGCAAACCAAACTGGCGGGCCGACAACGCACCACTCAAGAAACGATCATGTAACCCTCTAGTTTCCGCTAGAGCAGCTGCTTCCTCATCAGAACATTCAGAACCATCAATTCTCTTCAAAGGAGATCCGTCACTTTTTGACGTGCCCGAGGGGCCGGGGGTAGCCTCCCGATGCTTGATCGGCGGTGAAGGATAATTATCATGAGTAACAAGAGCATCCAATTTCAGAAAATCGACTAAAATTTTTGAGGTTGTGTGAAAATTTTGGTGACATTTTCGTTTAGGAGTTACCTAGTGAAAGCGTAGTGTTCGAAATCATAAATATGTGAAATTTGGAGGACGAAATTTTACACGTGGGGGAGAATGTAACACCCCGATATTTTTTCAGATCTATTTAGAAACTTTAGCGACGAAATGGTGAGCAATATTTTTTGTCAACTTTAGAAACCATAAATTATAATCTAATGTTAACAGTTACGAGGGATAATGATTGAAGTGTATAGTGACGATTAGCATAGCTGAATAATTTATCGACAACTTTAGTGACAAAAATTTTGTCAACCATAAGTTATAATTTAAAGCTGAAAAGTATGAGTGATATGAATTGTGGTACTTAATGATAATTAGCCTAAACTAAATTTTTTATATAATTAGCATCGACGCGTGTTTTTAGCGACAAATTATTTTTCTTAATATCGCTATACTTTCAACGACGATTAGTGAAACGGGTCATATAGCAAACCCATTAAATTCTATTAACACAAAGTCTTTCATGAATAAGTGCTTTGGGCCTTTTCGCAGTAAAAGAAGATTTTGGGTAAACTTTAATTTGACAAACAAAAGTATAGGGGGCTCCTAGTGAATTGCCAACCTAGGGTTTTTACCTATACAGGCACTTATAGTCCAAGCGGCCGTCCTAGCTCACAGTGTCTTCTCCACTTTGCGGCTCAGGGTATAGAGAGGGAGACCGAGAGAAAATCGCGTAGCGAAGAAATTTCGGCGACAAGAAGGGGTCACTCCGGTTAGTTTGGCCTCCTTCCATGTTATTGTTTGATGTTTTAGTGAGTCATATAACGGTGTGATTTGGTATAGAACTGGGTGTGTTAGACATGAAGAAACCCACTGCCATGACGCAGTGGGTGCCACGAGGCAGTGGGTGGCATGCGTTTTGTGGCTGGGTTCTTTTGCGTGAGTAAGGGGCTATAAATTTCAGCTATGAGAGAAGGGTTGCAGCCATAAATCTGCGTGTAAGCATGTGTGTGTACCTGATGTGTGGGTAATTGTGAGGGGGTTAAGGGCAGCCATCGTAGCTGTCATGTTTATTTTGGCGAGGGGCTAAAACGGACCAGCCATGGTCCGATGGCGCAAGGCAGTGTACAGGTGGATGCACGAGGGTGTAACCATGTGCAAGAGGGGGGAGTAAGCAAGTGTGTGTTGTGGTGCTTGTGGAGACGAAGTTTTGAGGGTGAGCTGTGAATTGGGTTTAGAAGCTGCAGTGTAGAGAGAAAGAGTGAGGGTACAGCTGTGTGTGCATTAGGGGCATTGCGGGTGCGTTGTGTGTATATATGTTTGGTGCGTGAAGCTACCGAAGCAGCTGTGTGTGTGTGCAGATGATTTGTGTGTGTGTGTGTGTGTGTGTGTGTGCGCGTGTGCGTGTACTTGTGTATGTATACACTGTGTGTGTTTGTGAGTGTGTGTGTGTGTGTGTGTGTATTGGACATGATAAAGAACCTACTGCCTTGAGGCAGTGGGTGTGGGCATTAGTTTCATTTTTTTTTCTTGTGTGCTTTTGGGTGTGATTTGTGGGAAGTGTGTGTGTGTGTAGAATGTGTACTATGTGTGGGGTGCTTAGGTGTGTGCTTTGTATTGTATGTACTGAGTGCATGTGTGTGCTGGGTGTATAGTGTTGGTTTCGGTGGTGCATGTGTGTTGTGTTTGGGGAAGCAAGAAGAGGCTGCTGTAATGGAGGTCTGTGAAATGTGGGTCTTAAAGTGTGTTTAGGTTTTATGGGTAGGTGTCTTGGGGACTGTATAGAGTGAGTATATTTATGTACATATTGGATGATTGATAGAGAAGAAAAAGGGAAATGAGTTTTGGGTACGTAGTTAGTTCGATATTTCACCCACGATAGTTTTCTGAGATTTAACATTAATGGTTTAGTTGCTCTGACTGTTGATGGATTATTTATTGAGGTGGAGGACACTATTGTCTTAGTGTTATCGATCGATTGAATGTAAAAATTTCAAAAAATTTCGGGATGTTACAGTTGGTATCAGAACTTAGGTATTACGATTCTATAGACTCGGACCTAGGTATATCCGGGGCAGGACGAAAAGAGTTAGGGGTACTCTCGCGCAATTCCATGAGCTCAAGGATATTGGACACAGGCCAACACCAAGATGAGCCAAAGATCACAGTAGAAACCCACGCTCGCCTATCCAGACCCGAGTCAGAAATAATCCTACCAGAAAGGGTAGGAATGATAGGGCCTATCGGATGCCACCAATCAAACCACAGAGAGATCCTACTACCATCCCCAACTATATACCGAGGGAAAGAATGAATCATATCCCTAACCATGAGAATCTTACGCCAAGACCAGCTACAATCGCTAGGGCAAGAGACTTCCCAAAAACTCCGACCTATCAGAATATTGAACTTGACCCATCGCGGCCAAAGGGAGTCCGACCTGACGGATATGATAGACCAAATGTGCCTAGAGATGGCAGCAAAATTCCACACCTCAATCTGCTTAATACCCAGGCCACCCTCTACCTCAGGACAACATACATCAGCCCAAGCCACCTTGGCTCCCGTGGTACAAAGGCCCGTACCCTTCCAAAGGAAAGCTAAAAAAATCCTCTCCATATCAAGAATCACTTTCTTTGGAAGGATAAAAACTGAAGCCCGGTACACTTGGATATAGAACAAAACTGATCTAATCAATTGGACCCTACCGGCATACGACAAGTAATTGCAAGTCCAATGCTTGACTTTCTTCACAATGCGGTCCAGAAGAGGGTGACAGTCTTCTTTCCGCAAACATGTGGAAATCAGAGGGACACCCAGATATCGCATAGGGAGCTCTCCCTCAAGAAAGCCAAGACAAGAAGAGATCAAAGCCTTGGTAGAAGGCTCAACACCAGAGAAAAAAACATGGCTCTTATTCGGATTGGGGACAAGTCCCGAGAACTGCTGGAAGACAGAGAGCCCGTGTTTCAAGACCTGAACCGAAGGAAGGTCACCTCGACAAAAAAGCATGAGATCATCAGCAAAGGCAAGCTGGAAGATACCATCCTTTTCGCACCTCCAGTGGTAACGAAACTGACTACCAACTACTAATCTCTGCAACATCCCTGCAAGAACATCCATGCAAATAACAAAAAGGTAGGGGGACAACGGATCCCCCTGCCTGATACCTCGCCTACCCTGAAAGAAACCATTAGACTCCCCGTTTATGATGATCGAAAAGCTCGTGCTAGAGACACAGGCTTTGATCCATCTAATAACCGCGGGGGGAAATTTAAGGCAAATCAACACATCAAAGAGAAAATCCCAATGCAAACAATCATAGGCCTTCATCAAATCCACCTTCATAGCACATCTAGGTACCCTGAAGTCCTCCCGATGATAGTTCCGCATGAGCTCCTGAGATAAGAGGATATTATCTGCAATACTCCGAGAGGAAACAAAGGCCGTCTGGGAAGGATCAATGAGGTCCCCAAGCACCACCTTAACACGATTAGCAATGATCTTGGCTATGCATTTATAAATCGTGTTACAACAAGAAACATGCCTGTAATCATTAAGACTCGAGGGATTAGTCACTTTGGGAATTAAGACAAGAAAAGTATGGTTAACTTCTTTGAGAAGCTGACCATTACCAAAAAAGTCCTGAATCGCTTCCACAATCTCTTCCCCCACAATATGCCATGCCCTCTTAAAAAAGAGGGCGTTATACCCATCAGGACCAGGGGATTTACCATCCTTGAGAGAGAAGAAAACCTTCCGAATCTCATCCTCAGAAACCTCTCGAGCCATCTCACACTGTTGAGAATCCGAAAGGGATTTTGACATCCAGTTCCTCAGTTCAATCAAACCAGGATAGTGACCCAGCCCACGAGTTCCCAACAAACTCTGAAAATGGTCAACAATCGAAGCCTTAACCAAATCCGAGTCTTCAAGGATAGTCCCGTCAGATCGAAGAATAGAGCTGATTTTATTAAAATTCCTTCTCTTATTAACTGACTTAAAGAAAAATTTGTTATTTTTATCTCCCACATCAAGCCAGTGAATCCCATATTTTTGCTTGAGAAAACTCTCCTCCTCAGCACTCACTCTAGCAAAAAGTTCAAGCTTCTCCTTTTCAATCCGACGCCACACTGGGTCAAGAGGGTTTAACGCTAACATGCTCTGGGCATACTCCAAGGAAATCCTAGCCTCATTAATTCTACCTGAAAGTGTTCCTTATTGAAGTCCTTAAGCTGTAACTTAAGCAGCTTTAGCTTCCTGACAACCCTGAACATAGCACAACCCGCAAGGGGCGTGCCCCACACTTTAGCAACCAGAGGCAAAAATTTATGGTGATTGGCCCACATATCAAAAAATTTAAACGGCTTGGGCACCTTGTCAACTTTGACAAGAGAGTGGACGAGGATAGGCGAATGATCAGAGATACCCCTAGGACGAAAAACCGCTTCAGATTTAGGAAAATTAGAGATCCAAGTCTCATTAATAAGGACACGGTCAAGCTTCCTACAAATAGTATCACCATTATCCTGACGGTTAGTCCAAGTATAAAAGCAACCAGAATACTTCAAATCTGAAAGTTCTGAAGTAATTAAACAATCATGGAACTCCTGGTAGTAGCGAGGCCATCTATTGCTACCCCCTAACTTCTCACTCGGACTCTGGATAGCATTAAAGTCACCAAGTATCAACCAGGGATCATTCGCAAAAAGGCGAGACCTATACTCAAGCTCCCGCCAGAGCACAGATCTCTCACCAGAATCATTAGAACCATACACAAAGGAAACAAAAAAAGGGGGCAACCTATCTATTAATTTCACTTGACAGTGATTTATTTGATCTGACATACCAATACAAGTAACATTAGCAACTTTGGGATTCCATAAAACCCAAATTCTACCATTCACAGAAAATTGGTAGTTATTTATAAAGGACCAACCAGGAAATCTACGGTTATTTATAACCGAGGCATTAGGGGCGGCTACTCTGGTTTCCAAGATCCCAAAAAGCATAACACCTAAGGAGGCAATCATATGTTGAGCCTCCACTTGCTTACCACTAGTGTTGAATCCTCGAGATTTCCAGCAGAGGATGTTATGCATGATACCAAAAACCAAAAGGATGCTACAAACCAAGAAGTAAAAGTTAGGTGAAATTTCCCCTATGGGGAGACTTCTTCTTTTTCTTATTATTAAAACTAGAGTCAAGATTTATTTTACTACCAAAAAGAGAAGACATGTTATTATTAGGAGTAAGAGAGCAGGGAACTAAGTCAGAATCAGAGTCCGGATCAGAGCCCGAAACAGAGTGCACAATCAAGCCAGAATCTAAAAGCAAATCAGAGTGCAAAGCAGGATCATCACAAGGCAAAGTAGGAAAATGACAAGGTACCTCTGGAAGAGAAGACTGCAGAGAACTGACCTCCTGTAGAGAAGAAACATGCTGGGCACTAACCTGTATATGGCTTTCAAGCTCATGCTGGTGCCTAGGCTCCAACTGACTACGGCTCGGCTGGACACGATCATGAGCTAAAGAGGACGAAGCATCCCTACTAACTTTGTTCTTGCCTTTACTTTTCACAGTTGACCACTCTGCTTCTTTTGCCAAAACAGCAACAGAGGCAGGAGGGGTCGTGGCAGATCGCTTCGGAACAGACAAAGAAGGAGAAAGAGGCCTAGTGCTCTAAGGCCGAGTACAAGACTGGGTAGAGTGTCCGAAGCACTTGCACACCGTGCAAACTGGAGGGCGCCACTGATAATCTGCCCGAACAATCACAGGATCAGAGGGGGCATCCTGGCAGGTACTCAAGTCTGGCACAATAACAAGTTCATCAACGAGCTCCCTGGCTGCAGAAACCTCGACACACACTCTAGCAAAGCTAATCCGCTCACAACTCTCAGTAAGCGAATCCACATATAGTGGCTTCCCAATACCACTCGCTACATAGCTCAACCCACTAGCAGTCAAGTACTCAATAGGAATATTGTAAAGTCTAACCCATAACGGTAGAACATCAAGGGATTCCTTGCACAGATTCATACCCAGTCTCCAACGCTGCAAAACAATTAATTTGTTCGCAAAATGCCACGGACCCGAATCCAGAATCTTGTCAACCGGATCCACAGAAGAGAATTTGAAGAAGTAGAAACCCTTGTCATTAACTAAAACTTTTTGTAACCCATCTTTCAACCATAGCTTACGGGCAATGTTGTTAACAGTGAAATAAGGCAGTTTTTTATCGACAAAGTATCCCACAACACAGTTATCCCACAATTCAATACCTTCTTCAGCAATAACTTGAGGAGGAGAAACTTGTACCTTGCCTTCAGAAATCGTCGGCGGGAAGTAAGATAATTTCATCTTACCTTTAGAACTAGAAGGCCCCAGCTTCACCTTGTCAGCCCAGGATGGATGAGGTGCAGAAGAAAGAATGCACTGAGCGTCTGCCCCAATAGCTCCTCCCTTTTCCACACCAAAAGCAACCCCTCCCCTGGGTCTAGAAACACCCCGATTACCCCTCCCACCTCTGGCACCCCGGTCAATACCACCTCTATCTCGAGAAAGGGACCGATAAGCCAGCTGTCGCCGAAGTGAGTCCACCTCCGCTTGCAACTCACATTTCTCATCACCTACCTGTCGCCGGTATTCGAGTTCCTCCATAAGCAAACCAAACTGGCGGGCCGACAACGCACCACTCAAGAAACGATCATGTAACCCTCTAGTTTCCGCTAGAGCAGCTGCTTCCTCATCAGAACATTCAGAACCATCAATTCTCTTCAAAGGAGATCCGTCACTTTTTGACGTGCCCGAGGGGCCGGGGGTAGCCTCCCGATGCTTGATCGGCGGTGAAGGATAATTATCATGAGTAACAAGAGCATCCAATTTCAGAAAATCGACTAAAATTTTTGAGGTTGTGTGAAAATTTTGGTGACATTTTCGTTTAGGAGTTACCTAGTGAAAGCGTAGTGTTCGAAATCATAAATATGTGAAATTTGGAGGACGAAATTTTACACGTGGGGGAGAATGTAACACCCCGATACTTTTTCAGATCTATTTAGAAACTTTAGCGACGAAATGGTGAGCAATATTTTTTGTCAACTTTAGAAACCATAAATTATAATCTAATGTTAACAGTTACGAGGGATAATGATTGAAGTGTATAGTGACGATTAGCATAGCTGAATAATTTATCGACAACTTTAGTGACAAAAATTTTGTCAACCATAAGTTATAATTTAAAGCTGAAAAGTATGAGTGATATGAATTGTGGTACTTAATGATAATTAGCCTAAACTAAATTTTTTATATAATTAGCATCGACGCGTGTTTTTAGCGACAAATTATTTTTCTTAATATCGCTATACTTTCAACGACGATTAGTGAAACGGGTCATATAGCAAACCCATTAAATTCTATTAACACAAAGTCTTTCATGAATAAGTGCTTTGGGCCTTTTCGCAGTAAAAGAAGATTTTGGGTAAACTTTAATTTGACAAACAAAAGTATAGGGGGCTCCTAGTGAATTGCCAACCTAGGGTTTTTACCTATACAGGCACTTATAGTCCAAGCGGCCGTCCTAGCTCACAGTGTCTTCTCCACTTTGCGGCTCAGGGTATAGAGAGGGAGACCGAGAGAAAATCGCGTAGCGAAGAAATTTCGGCGACAAGAAGGGGTCACTCCGGTTAGTTTGGCCTCCTTCCATGTTATTGTTTGATGTTTTAGTGAGTCATATAACGGTGTGATTTGGTATAGAACTGGGTGTGTTAGACATGAAGAAACCCACTGCCATGACGCAGTGGGTGCCACGAGGCAGTGGGTGGCATGCGTTTTGTGGCTGGGTTCTTTTGCGTGAGTAAGGGGCTATAAATTTCAGCTATGAGAGAAGGGTTGCAGCCATAAATCTGCGTGTAAGCATGTGTGTGTACCTGATGTGTGGGTAATTGTGAGGGGGTTAAGGGCAGCCATCGTAGCTGTCATGTTTATTTTGGCGAGGGGCTAAAACGGACCAGCCATGGTCCGATGGCGCAAGGCAGTGTACAGGTGGATGCACGAGGGTGTAACCATGTGCAAGAGGGGGGAGTAAGCAAGTGTGTGTTGTGGTGCTTGTGGAGACGAAGTTTTGAGGGTGAGCTGTGAATTGGGTTTAGAAGCTGCAGTGTAGAGAGAAAGAGTGAGGGTACAGCTGTGTGTGCATTAGGGGCATTGCGGGTGCGTTGTGTGTATATATGTTTGGTGCGTGAAGCTACCGAAGCAGCTGTGTGTGTGTGCAGATGATTTGTGTGTGTGTGTGTGTGTGTGTGTGTGCGCGTGTGCGTGTACTTGTGTATGTATACACTGTGTGTGTTTGTGAGTGTGTGTGTGTGTGTGTGTGTATTGGACATGATAAAGAACCTACTGCCTTGAGGCAGTGGGTGTGGGCATTAGTTTCATTTTTTTTTCTTGTGTGCTTTTGGGTGTGATTTGTGGGAAGTGTGTGTGTGTGTAGAATGTGTACTATGTGTGGGGTGCTTAGGTGTGTGCTTTGTATTGTATGTACTGAGTGCATGTGTGTGCTGGGTGTATAGTGTTGGTTTCGGTGGTGCATGTGTGTTGTGTTTGGGGAAGCAAGAAGAGGCTGCTGTAATGGAGGTCTGTGAAATGTGGGTCTTAAAGTGTGTTTAGGTTTTATGGGTAGGTGTCTTGGGGACTGTATAGAGTGAGTATATTTATGTACATATTGGATGATTGATAGAGAAGAAAAAGGGAAATGAGTTTTGGGTACGTAGTTAGTTCGATATTCCACCCACGATAGTTTTCTGAGATTTAACATTAATGGTTTAGTTGCTCTGACTGTTGATGGATTATTTATTGAGGTGGAGGACACTATTGTCTTAGTGTTATCGATCGATTGAATGTAAAAATTTCAAAAAATTTCGGGATGTTACAGTTGGTATCAGAACTTAGGTATTACGATTCTATAGACTCGGACCTAGGTATATCCGGGGCAGGACGAAAAGAGTTAGGGGTACTCTCGCGCAATTCCATGAGCTCAAGGATATTGGACACAGGCCAACACCAAGATGAGCCAAAGATCACAGTAGAAACCCACGCTCGCCTATCCAGACCCGAGTCAGAAATAATCCTACCAGAAAGGGTAGGAATGATAGGGCCTATCGGATGCCACCAATCAAACCACAGAGAGATCCTACTACCATCCCCAACTATATACCGAGGGAAAGAATGAATCATATCCCTAACCATGAGAATCTTACGCCAAGACCAGCTACAATCGCTAGGGCAAGAGACTTCCCAAAAACTCCGACCTATCAGAATATTGAACTTGACCCATCGCGGCCAAAGGGAGTCCGACCTGACGGATATGATAGACCAAATGTGCCTAGAGATGGCAGCAAAATTCCACACCTCAATCTGCTTAATACCCAGGCCACCCTCTACCTCAGGACAACATACATCAGCCCAAGCCACCTTGGCTCCCGTGGTACAAAGGCCCGTACCCTTCCAAAGGAAAGCTAAAAAAATCCTCTCCATATCAAGAATCACTTTCTTTGGAAGGATAAAAACTGAAGCCCGGTACACTTGGATATAGAACAAAACTGATCTAATCAATTGGACCCTACCGGCATACGACAAGTAATTGCAAGTCCAATGCTTGACTTTCTTCACAATGCGGTCCAGAAGAGGGTGACAGTCTTCTTTCCGCAAACATGTGGAAATCAGAGGGACACCCAGATATCGCATAGGGAGCTCTCCCTCAAGAAAGCCAAGACAAGAAGAGATCAAAGCCTTGGTAGAAGGCTCAACACCAGAGAAAAAAACATGGCTCTTATTCGGATTGGGGACAAGTCCCGAGAACTGCTGGAAGACAGAGAGCCCGTGTTTCAAGACCTGAACCGAAGGAAGGTCACCTCGACAAAAAAGCATGAGATCATCAGCAAAGGCAAGCTGGAAGATACCATCCTTTTCGCACCTCCAGTGGTAACGAAACTGACTACCAACTACTAATCTCTGCAACATCCCTGCAAGAACATCCATGCAAATAACAAAAAGGTAGGGGGACAACGGATCCCCCTGCCTGATACCTCGCCTACCCTGAAAGAAACCATTAGACTCCCCGTTTATGATGATCGAAAAGCTCGTGCTAGAGACACAGGCTTTGATCCATCTAATAACCGCGGGGGGAAATTTAAGGCAAATCAACACATCAAAGAGAAAATCCCAATGCAAACAATCATAGGCCTTCATCAAATCCACCTTCATAGCACATCTAGGTACCCTGAAGTCCTCCCGATGATAGTTCCGCATGAGCTCCTGAGATAAGAGGATATTATCTGCAATACTCCGAGAGGAAACAAAGGCCGTCTGGGAAGGATCAATGAGGTCCCCAAGCACCACCTTAACACGATTAGCAATGATCTTGGCTATGCATTTATAAATCGTGTTACAACAAGAAACATGCCTGTAATCATTAAGACTCGAGGGATTAGTCACTTTGGGAATTAAGACAAGAAAAGTATGGTTAACTTCTTTGAGAAGCTGACCATTACCAAAAAAGTCCTGAATCGCTTCCACAATCTCTTCCCCCACAATATGCCATGCCCTCTTAAAAAAGAGGGCGTTATACCCATCAGGACCAGGGGATTTACCATCCTTGAGAGAGAAGAAAACCTTCCGAATCTCATCCTCAGAAACCTCTCGAGCCATCTCACACTGTTGAGAATCCGAAAGGGATTTTGACATCCAGTTCCTCAGTTCAATCAAACCAGGATAGTGACCCAGCCCACGAGTTCCCAACAAACTCTGAAAATGGTCAACAATCGAAGCCTTAACCAAATCCGAGTCTTCAAGGATAGTCCCGTCAGATCGAAGAATAGAGCTGATTTTATTAAAATTCCTTCTCTTATTAACTGACTTAAAGAAAAATTTGTTATTTTTATCTCCCACATCAAGCCAGTGAATCCCATATTTTTGCTTGAGAAAACTCTCCTCCTCAGCACTCACTCTAGCAAAAAGTTCAAGCTTCTCCTTTTCAATCCGACGCCACACTGGGTCAAGAGGGTTTAACGCTAACATGCTCTGGGCATACTCCAAGGAAATCCTAGCCTCATTAATTCTACCTGAAAGTGTTCCTTATTGAAGTCCTTAAGCTGTAACTTAAGCAGCTTTAGCTTCCTGACAACCCTGAACATAGCACAACCCGCAAGGGGCGTGCCCCACACTTTAGCAACCAGAGGCAAAAATTTATGGTGATTGGCCCACATATCAAAAAATTTAAACGGCTTGGGCACCTTGTCAACTTTGACAAGAGAGTGGACGAGGATAGGCGAATGATCAGAGATACCCCTAGGACGAAAAACCGCTTCAGATTTAGGAAAATTAGAGATCCAAGTCTCATTAATAAGGACACGGTCAAGCTTCCTACAAATAGTATCACCATTATCCTGACGGTTAGTCCAAGTATAAAAGCAACCAGAATACTTCAAATCTGAAAGTTCTGAAGTAATTAAACAATCATGGAACTCCTGGTAGTAGCGAGGCCATCTATTGCTACCCCCTAACTTCTCACTCGGACTCTGGATAGCATTAAAGTCACCAAGTATCAACCAGGGATCATTCGCAAAAAGGCGAGACCTATACTCAAGCTCCCGCCAGAGCACAGATCTCTCACCAGAATCATTAGAACCATACACAAAGGAAACAAAAAAAGGGGGCAACCTATCTATTAATTTCACTTGACAGTGATTTATTTGATCTGACATACCAATACAAGTAACATTAGCAACTTTGGGATTCCATAAAACCCAAATTCTACCATTCACAGAAAATTGGTAGTTATTTATAAAGGACCAACCAGGAAATCTACGGTTATTTATAACCGAGGCATTAGGGGCGGCTACTCTGGTTTCCAAGATCCCAAAAAGCATAACACCTAAGGAGGCAATCATATGTTGAGCCTCCACTTGCTTACCACTAGTGTTGAATCCTCGAGAATTCCAGCAGAGGATGTTATGCATGATACCAAAAACCAAAAGGATGCTACAAACCAAGAAGTAAAAGTTAGGTGAAATTTCCCCTATGGGGAGACTTCTTCTTTTTCTTATTATTAAAACTAGAGTCAAGATTTATTTTACTACCAAAAAGAGAAGACATGTTATTATTAGGAGTAAGAGAGCAGGGAACTAAGTCAGAATCAGAGTCCGGATCAGAGCCCGAAACAGAGTGCACAATCAAGCCAGAATCTAAAAGCAAATCAGAGTGCAAAGCAGGATCATCACAAGGCAAAGTAGGAAAATGACAAGGTACCTCTGGAAGAGAAGACTGCAGAGAACTGACCTCCTGTAGAGAAGAAACATGCTGGGCACTAACCTGTATATGGCTTTCAAGCTCATGCTGGTGCCTAGGCTCCAACTGACTACGGCTCGGCTGGACACGATCATGAGCTAAAGAGGACGAAGCATCCCTACTAACTTTGTTCTTGCCTTTACTTTTCACAGTTGACCACTCTGCTTCTTTCGCCAGAACAGCAACAGAGGCAGGAGGGGTCGTGGCAGATCGCTTCGGAACAGACAAAGAAGGAGAAAGAGGCCTAGTGCTCTAAGGCCGAGTACAAGACTGGGTAGAGTGTCCGAAGCACTTGCACACCGTGCAAACTGGAGGGCGCCACTGATAATCTGCCCGAACAATCACAGGATCAGAGGGGGCATCCTGGCAGGTACTCAAGTCTGGCACAATAACAAGTTCATCAACGAGCTCCCTGGCTGCAGAAACCTCGACACACACTCTAGCAAAGCTAATCCGCTCACAACTCTCAGTAAGCGAATCCACATATAGTGGCTTCCCAATACCACTCGCTACATAGCTCAACCCACTAGCAGTCAAGTACTCAATAGGAATATTGTAAAGTCTAACCCATAACGGTAGAACATCAAGGGATTCCTTGCACAGATTCATACCCAGTCTCCAACGCTGCAAAACAATTAATTTGTTCGCAAAATGCCACGGACCCGAATCCAGAATCTTGTCAACCGGATCCACAGAAGAGAATTTGAAGAAGTAGAAACCCTTGTCATTAACTAAAACTTTTTGTAACCCATCTTTCAACCATAGCTTACGGGCAATGTTGTTAACAGTGAAATAAGGCAGTTTTTTATCGACAAAGTATCCCACAACACAGTTATCCCACAATTCAATACCTTCTTCAGCAATAACTTGAGGAGGAGAAACTTGTACCTTGCCTTCAGAAATCGTCGGCGGGAAGTAAGATAATTTCATCTTACCTTTAGAACTAGAAGGCCCCAGCTTCACCTTGTCAGCCCAGGATGGATGAGGTGCAGAAGAAAGAATGCACTGAGCGTCTGCCCCAATAGCTCCTCCCTTTTCCACACCAAAAGCAACCCCTCCCCTGGGTCTAGAAACACCCCGATTACCCCTCCCACCTCTGGCACCCCGGTCAATACCACCTCTATCTCGAGAAAGGGACCGATAAGCCAGCTGTCGCCGAAGTGAGTCCACCTCCGCTTGCAACTCACATTTCTCATCACCTACCTGTCGCCGGTATTCGAGTTCCTCCATAAGCAAACCAAACTGGCGGGCCGACAACGCACCACTCAAGAAACGATCATGTAACCCTCTAGTTTCCGCTAGAGCAGCTGCTTCCTCATCAGAACATTCAGAACCATCAATTCTCTTCAAAGGAGATCCGTCACTTTTTGACGTGCCCGAGGGGCCGGGGGTAGCCTCCCGATGCTTGATCGGCGGTGAAGGATAATTATCATGAGTAACAAGAGCATCCAATTTCAGAAAATCGACTAAAATTTTTGAGGTTGTGTGAAAATTTTGGTGACATTTTCGTTTAGGAGTTACCTAGTGAAAGCGTAGTGTTCGAAATCATAAATATGTGAAATTTGGAGGACGAAATTTTACACGTGGGGGAGAATGTAACACCCCGATACTTTTTCAGATCTATTTAGAAACTTTAGCGACGAAATGGTGAGCAATATTTTTTGTCAACTTTAGAAACCATAAATTATAATCTAATGTTAACAGTTACGAGGGATAATGATTGAAGTGTATAGTGACGATTAGCATAGCTGAATAATTTATCGACAACTTTAGTGACAAAAATTTTGTCAACCATAAGTTATAATTTAAAGCTGAAAAGTATGAGTGATATGAATTGTGGTACTTAATGATAATTAGCCTAAACTAAATTTTTTATATAATTAGCATCGACGCGTGTTTTTAGCGACAAATTATTTTTCTTAATATCGCTATACTTTCAACGACGATTAGTGAAACGGGTCATATAGCAAACCCATTAAATTCTATTAACACAAAGTCTTTCATGAATAAGTGCTTTGGGCCTTTTCGCAGTAAAAGAAGATTTTGGGTAAACTTTAATTTGACAAACAAAAGTATAGGGGGCTCCTAGTGAATTGCCAACCTAGGGTTTTTACCTATATAGGCACTTATAGTCCAAGCGGCCGTCCTAGCTCACAGTGTCTTCTCCACTTTGCGGCTCAGGGTATAGAGAGGGAGACCGAGAGAAAATCGCGTAGCGAAGAAATTTCGGCGACAAGAAGGGGTCACTCCGGTTAGTTTGGCCTCCTTCCATGTTATTGTTTGATGTTTTAGTGAGTCATATAACGGTGTGATTTGGTATAGAACTGGGTGTGTTAGACATGAAGAAACCCACTGCCATGACGCAGTGGGTGCCACGAGGCAGTGGGTGGCATGCGTTTTGTGGCTGGGTTCTTTTGCGTGAGTAAGGGGCTATAAATTTCAGCTATGAGAGAAGGGTTGCAGCCATAAATCTGCGTGTAAGCATGTGTGTGTACCTGATGTGTGGGTAATTGTGAGGGGGTTAAGGGCAGCCATCGTAGCTGTCATGTTTATTTTGGCGAGGGGCTAAAACGGACCAGCCATGGTCCGATGGCGCAAGGCAGTGTACAGGTGGATGCACGAGGGTGTAACCATGTGCAAGAGGGGGGAGTAAGCAAGTGTGTGTTGTGGTGCTTGTGGAGACGAAGTTTTGAGGGTGAGCTGTGAATTGGGTTTAGAAGCTGCAGTGTAGAGAGAAAGAGTGAGGGTACAGCTGTGTGTGCATTAGGGGCATTGCGGGTGCGTTGTGTGTATATGTTTGGTGCGTGAAGCTACCGAAGCAGCTGTGTGTGTGTGTGTGTGTGTGTGTGTGTGTGTGTGTGTGTGTGTGCTGTACTTGTGTATGTATACACTGTGTGTGTTTGTGAGTGTGTGTGTGTGTGTGTGTATTGGACATGATAAAGAACCTACTGCCTTGAGGCAGTGGGTGTGGGGATTAGTTTCATTTTTTTTTCTTGTGTGCTTTTGGGTGTGATTTGTGGGAAGTGTGTGTGTGTGTGTGTAGATTATGTGCTATGTGTGGGGTGCTTAGGTGTGTGCTTTGTATTGTATGTACTGAGTGCATGTGTGTGCTGGGTGTATAGTGTTGGTTTCGGTGGTGCATGTGTGTTGTGTTTGGGGAAGCAAGAAGAGGCTGCTGTAATGGAAGGTGTGTGAAATGTGGGTCTTAAAGTGTGTTTAGGTTTGTATGGGTAGGTGTCTTGGGGACTGTATAGAGTGAGTATATTTATGTACATATTGGATGATTGACAGAGAAGAAAAAGGGAAATGAGTTTTGGGTACGTAGTTAGTTCGATATTTCACCCACGATAGTTTACTAAGATTTAACATTAATGGTTTAGTTGCTCTGACAGTTGATGGATTATTTATTGAGGTGGAGGACACTATTGTCTTAGTGTTATCGATCGATTGAATGTAAACATTTCAAAAAATTTCGGGATGTTACAGTTGGTATCAGAACTTAGGTATTACGATTCTATAGACTCAGACCTAGGTATATCCGGGGCAGGACGAAAAGAGCTAGGGGTACTCTCGCGCAATTCCATGAGCTCAAGGGTATTGGACACAGGCCAACACCACGATGAGCCAAAGATCACAGTAGAAACCCTCGCTCGCCTATCCAGACCCGAGTCTGAAATAATCCTACCAGAAAGGGTAGGAATGATAGGGCCTATCGGATGCCACCAATCAAACCACAGAGAGATCCTACTACCATCCCCAACTATATACCGAGGGAAAGAACGAATCATATCCCTAACCATGAGAATCTTACGCCAACACCAGCTACAATCGCTTGGGCAAGAGACTTCCCAAAAACTCCAACCGATCAGAATATTGGACTTGACCCATCTCGGCCAAAAGGAGTCCGACCTGAAGGATATGATAGACCAAATGTGCCTAGAGATGGCAGCAAAATTCCACACCTCAATCTGCTTAATACCCAGGCCACCCTCTACCTCAGGACAACATACATCAGCCCAAGCCACCTTGGCTCCCGTGGTACAAAGGCCCGTACCCTTCCAAAGGAAAGCTCAAAAAATCCTCTCCATATCAAGAATCACTTTCTTTGGAAGGATAAAAACTGAAGCCCGGTACACTTGGATAGAGAACAAAACTGATTTAATCAATTGGACCCTACCGGCATACGACAAGTAATTGCAAGTCCAATGCTTGACTTTCTTCACAATGCGGTCCAGAAGAGGGTGACAGTCTTCTTTCCGCAAACAAGGGAAATCAGAGGGACACCCAGATATCGCATAGGGAGCTCTCCCTCAAGAAAGCCAAGACAAGAAGAGATCAAAGCCTTGGTAGAAGGCTCAACACCAGAGAAAAAAACATGGCTCTTATTCGGATTGGGGACAAGTCCCGAGAACTGCTGGAAGACAGAGAGCCCGTGTTTCAAGACCTGAACCGAAGGAAGGTCACCTCGACAAAAAAGCATGAGATCATCAGCAAAGGCAAGCTGGAAGATACCATCCTTTTGGCACCTCCAGTGGTAACGAAACTGACTACCAACTACTAATCTCTGCAACATCCCTGCAAGAACATCCATGCAAATAACAAAAAGGTAGGGGGACAACGGATCCCCCTGCCTGATACCTCACCTACCCTGAAAGAAACCATTAGACTCCCCGTTTATGATGATCGAAAAGCTCGTGCTAGAGACACAGGCTTTGATCCATCTAATAACCGTGGGGGGAAATCTAAGGCAAATCAACACATCAAAGAGAAAATCCCAATGCAAACAATCATAGGCCTTCATCAAATCCACCTTCATAGCACATCTAGGTACCCTGAAGTCCTCCCGATGATAGTTCCGCATGAGCTCCTGAGATAAGAGGATATTATCTGCAATACTCCGAGAGGCAACAAAGGCCGTCTGGGAAGGATCAATGAGGTCCCCAAGCACCACCTTAACACGATTAGCAATGATCTTGGCTATGCATTTATAAATCGTGTTACAACAAGAAACAGGCCTGTAATCATTAAGACTCAAGGGATTAGTCACTTTGGGAATTAAGACAAGAAAAGTATGGTTAACTTCTTTGAGAAGCTGACCATTACCAAAAAAGTCCTGAATCGCTTCCACAATCTCTTCCCCCACAATATGCCATGCCCTCTTAAAAAAGAGGGCGTTATACCCATCAGGACCAGGGGATTTACCATCCTTGAGAGAGAAGAAAACCTTCCGAATCTCATCCTCAGAAACCTCTCGAGCCATCTCACACTGTTGAGAATCCGAAAGGGATTTTGACATCCAGTTCCTCAGTTCAATCAAACCAGGATAGTGACCCAGCCCACGAGTTCCCAACAAACTCTGAAAATGGTCAACAATCGAAGCCTTAACCAAATCCGAGTCTTCAAGGATAGTCCCGTCAGATCGAAGAATAGAGCTGATTTTATTAAAATTCCTTCTCTTATTAACTGACTTAAAGAAAAATTTGTTATTTTTATCTCCCACATCAAGCCAGTGAATCCCAGATTTTTGCTTGAGAAAACTCTCCTCCTCAGCACTCACTCTAGCAAAAAGTTCAAGCTTCTCCTTTTCAATCCGACGCCACACTGGGTCAAGAGGGTTTAACGCTAACATGCTCTGGGCATACTCCAAGGAAATCCTAGCCTCATTAATTCTACCTGAAAGTGTTCCTTATTGAAGTCCTTAAGCTGTAACTTAAGCAGCTTTAGCTTCCTGACAACCCTGAACATAGCACAACCCGCAAGGGGCGTGCCCCACACTTTAGCAACCAGAGGCAAAAATTTATGGTGATTGGCCAACATATCAAAAAATTTAAACGGCTTGGGCACCTTGTCAACTTTGACAAGAGAGTGGACGAGGATAGGCGAATGATCAGAGATACCCCTAGGACGAAAAACCGCTTCAGATTTAGGAAAATTAGAGATCCAAGTATCATTAATAAGGACGCGGTCAAGCTTCCTACAAATAGTATCACCATTATACTGACAGTTAGTCCAAGTATAAAAGCAACCAGAATACTTCAAATCTGAAAGTTCTGAAGTAATTAAATAATCATGGAACTCCTGGTAGTAGCGAGGCCATCTATTGCTACCCCCTAACTTCTCACTCGGACTCTGGATAGCATTAAAGTCACCAAGTATCAACCAGGGATCATTCGCAAAAAGGCGAGACCTATACTCAAGCTCCCGCCAGAGCACAGATCTCTCACCAGAATCATTAGAACCATACACAAAGGAAACAAAAAAAGGAGGCAACCTATCTATTAATTTCACTTGACAGTGAATTATTTGATCTGACATACCAATACAAGTAACATTAGCAACTTTGGGATTCCATAAAACCCAAATTCTACCATTCACAAAAAATTGGTAGTTATTTATAAAGGACCAACCAGGAAATCTATAGTTATTTGTAACCGAGGCATTAGGGGCGGCTACTCTGGTTTCCAAGATCCCAAAAAGCATAACACCTAAGGAGGCAATCATATGTTGAGCCTCCATTTGCTTACCACTAGTGTTGAATCCTCGAGAATTCCAGCAGAGGATGTTATGCATGATACCAAAAACCAAAAGGATGCTACAAACCAAGAAGTAAAAGTTAGGTGAAATTTCCCATATGGGGAGACTTCTTCTTTTTCTTATTATTAAAACTAGAGTCAAGATTTATTTTACTACCAAAAAGAGAAGACATGTTATTATTAGGAGTAAGAGAGCAGGGAACTAAGTCAGAATCAGAGTCTGGATCAGAGCCCGAAACAGAGTGCACAATCAAGCCAGAATCTAAAAGCAAATCAGAGTGCAAAGCAGGATCATCACAAGGCAAAGTAGGAAAATGACAAGGTACCTCTGGAAGAGAAGACTTCAGAGAACTGACCTCCTGTAGAGAAGAAACATGCTGGGCACTAACCTGTATATGGCTATCAAGCTCATGCTGGTGCCTAGGCTCCAACTGACTACGGCTCGGCTGGACACGATCATGAGCTGAAGAGGACGAAGCATCCCTACTAACTTTGTTCTTGCCTTTACTTTTCACAGTTGACCACTCTGCTTCTTTCGCCAGAACAGCAACAGAGGCAGGAGGGGTCGTGGCAGATCGCTTCGGAACAGACAAAGAAGGAGAAAGAGGCCTAGTGCTCTAAGGCCGAGTACAAGACTGGGTAGAGTGTCCGAAGCACTTGCACACCGTGCAAACTGAGGGCGCCACTGATAATCTGCCCGAACAATCACAGGATCAGAGGGGGCATCCTGGCAGGTACTCAAGTCTGGCACAATAACAAGTTCATCAACGAGCTCCCTGGCTGCAGAAACCTTGACACACACTCTAGCAAAGCTAATCCGCTCACAACTCTCAGTAAGCGAATCCACATATAGTGGCTTCCCAATACCACTCGCTACGTAGCTCAACCCACTAGCAGTCAAGTACTCAATAGGAATATTGTAAAGTCTAACCCATAACGGTAGAACATCAAGGGATTCCTTGCACAGATTCATACCCAGTCTCCAACGCTGCAAAACAATTAATTTGTTTGCAAAATGCCACGGACCCGAATCCAGAATCTTGTCAACCGGATCCACAGAAGAGAATTTGAAGAAGTAGAAACCCTTGTCATTAACTAAAACTTTTTGTAACCCATCTTTCAACCATAGCTTACGGGCAATGTTGTTAACAGTGAAATAAGGCAGTTTTTTATCGACAAAGTACCCCACAACACAGTTATCCCACAATTCAATACCCTCTTCAGCAATAACTTGAGGAGGAGAAACTTGTACCTTGCCTTCAGAAATCGTCGGCGGGAAGTAAGATAATTTCATCTTACCTTTAGAACTAGAAGGCCCCAGCTTCACCTTGTCAGCCCAGGATGGATGAGGTGCAGAAGAAAGAATGCACTGAGCGTCTGCCCCAATAGCTCCTCCCTTTTCCACACCAAAAGTAACCCCTCCCCTGGGTCTAGAAACACCCCGATTACCCCTCCCACCTCTGGCACCCCGGTCAATACCACCTCTATCTTGAGAAAGGGACCGATAAGCCAGCTGTCGCCGAAGTGAGTCCACCTCCGCTTGCAACTCACATTTCTCATCACCCACCTGTCGCCGGTATTCGAGTTCCTCCATAAGCAAACCAAACTGGCGGGCCGACAACGCACCACTCAAGAAACGATCATGTAACCCTCTAGTTTCCGCTAGAGCAGCTGCTTCCTCATCAGAACATTTAGAACCATCAATTCTCTTCAAAGGAGATCCGTCACTTTATGACGTGCCCGAGGGGCCGGGGGTAGCCTCCCGATGCTTGATCGGCGGTGAAGGATAATTATCATGAGTAACAAGAGCATCCAATTTCAGAAAATCGACTAAAATTTTTGAGGTTGTGTGAAAATTTTGGTGACATTTTCGTTTAGGAGTTACCTAGTGAAAGCGTAGTGTTCGAAATCATAAATATGTGAAATTTGGAGGACGAAATTTTACACGTGGGGGAGAATGTAACACCCCGATACTTTTTCAGATCTATTTAGAAACTTTAGCGACGACATGGCGAGCAATATTTTTTGTCAACTTTAGAAACCATAAATTATAATCTAATGTTAACAGTTACGAGGGATAATGATTGAAGTGTATAGTGACGATTAGCATAACTGAATAATTTATCGACAACTTTAGTGACAAAAATTTTGTCAACCATAAGTTATAATTTAAAGCAGAAAAGTATGAGTGATATGAATTGTGGTACTTAATGATAATTAGCCTAAACTAAATTTTTTTATATAATTAGCATCGACGCGTGTTTTTAGCGACAAATTATTTTTCTTAATATCGCTATACTTTCAACGACGATTAGTGAAACGGGTCATATAGCAAACCCATTAAATTCTATTAACACAAAGTCTTTCATGAATAAGTCCTTTGGGCCTTTACGCAGTAAAAGAAGATTTTGGGTAAACTTTAACTTGACAAATAAAAGTATAGGGGGCTCCTAGTGAATTGCCAACCTAGGGTTTTTACATATATAGGCACTTATAGTCCAAGCGGCCGTCCAAGCTCACAGTGTCTTCTCCACTTTGCGGCTCAGGGTATAGAGAGGGAGACCGAGAGAAAATCGCGTCGCGAAGAAATTTCGGCGACAAGAAGGGGTCACTCCGGTTAGTTTGGCCTCCTTCCATGTTATTGTTTGATGTTTTAGTGAGTCATATAACGGTGTGATTTGGTATAGAACTGGGTGTGTTAGACATGAAGAAACCCACTGCCATGATGCAGTGGGTGCCACAAGGCAGTGGGTAGCATGCGTTTTGTGGCTGGGTTCTTTTGCGTGAGTAAGGGGCTATAACTTTCAGCTATGAGAGAAGGGTTGCAGCCATAAATCTGCGTGTAAGCATGTGTGTGTACCTGATGTGTGGGTAATTGTGAGGGGGTTAAGGGCAGCCATCGTAGCTGTCATGTTTATTTTGGCGAGGGGCTAAAACATACCAGCCATGGTCCGATGGCGCAAGGCAGTGTACAGGTGGATGCACGAGGGTGTAACCATGTGCAAGAGGGGGGAGTAAGCTAGTGTGTGTTGTGGTGCTTGTGGAGATGAAGTTTTGAGGGTGAGCTGTGAATTGGGTTTAGAAGCTGCAGTGTAGAGAGAAAGAGTGAGGGTACAGCTGTGTGTGCATTAGGGGCATTGCGGGTGCGTTGTGTGTATATGTTTGGTGCGTGAAGCTACCGAAGTAGCTTTGTGTGTGTGTCTGTTCAGATGATTTGTGTGTGTGTGTGCGTGTACTTGTGTATGTATACACTGTGTGTGTTTATGAGTGTGTGTGGGTGGGTATTGGACATGATAAAGAACCTACTGCCTTGAGGCAGTGGGTGTTGGGATTAGTTTCATTTTTTTTCTTGTGTGCTTTTGGGTGTGATTTGTGGGAAGTGCTTGTGTGTGTGTGTGTGTAGAATCTGTACTATGTGTGGGGTGCTTAGGTGTGTGCTTTGTATTGTATGTACTGAGTGCATGTGTGTGGTGGGTGTATAGTGTTGGTTTCGGTGGTGCATGTGTGTTGTGTTTGGGGAAGCAAGAAGAGGCTGCTGTAATGGAAGGTGTGTGAAATGTGGGTCTTAAAGTGTGTTTAGGTTTGTATGGGCAGGTGTCTTGGGGACTGTAGAGAGTGAGTATATTTATGTACATATTGGATGATTGACAGAGAAGAAAAAGGGAAATGAGTTTTGGGTACGTAATTAGTTCGATATTTCACCCAGGATAGTTTACTAAGATTTAACATTAAAAGTTTAGTTGCTCTGACAGTTGATGGATTATTTATTGAGGTTGAGGACACTATTGTCTTAGTGTTATCGATCAATTGAGTGTTTACATTTCGAAAAATTTTGGGATATTACAGTTGGTATCCGAGCTTAGGTATTACGATTCTGTAGACTCGGACCTAGGTATATAAATGATCGAGCATAGGTTTATGGTTTGTTAGACTTTAGAAACTTATGAGAGGTAGCCTAGGTTTTGATAATTGAGTTAGGGAAAGATTTAACAATTTGGTGAACCTAACTAGTGGTTAGATATATGAAATTGTTTTGATGAAGATGTATCTGATAATATATATTATTAGAAATTTTAAATTTGCATAGTCGTTTAAAAACATGGTGTGCGAGGACTCTGATTGTAGTTTATAGGTTATAGCTTGGCGCAGACTCGTAGAGCTAGAACCAGGGGTCGCGGAGGCCAAGTTCGGGTCCGGGGAGGTCATACTGGTGGTTGTACAGGAGATCCCAGTTGGGGAAGTATCCCATGTAGAGCAACAAGAGCAAAACCTTGAACCCATGGCTGCAACGCTGAATACCGTGAATCAGATTTTGGCATTCATGGCCCAGCATTTGGTTAATCAACAGCAAGGTACCCCAAAGCCCATTCAGCCGCAACCACAACCTCGGGAAGGAAGTACCCTAAGTGAATTTAACAAGCTGAATGCTTCGATTTTTAGTGGGTTAGTGGACCCTATGGAGGAAGAGGCTTGGATTGCAGAGATGGAGAAGGTCTTTCGAGCCATACGATGTACCGAGAAACAGAAGTTAGAATTTGATGTGTATAAGCCGAGGGGTGAGGCTGATCAATGGTGGAAGGTGGTAGAGAGTGGTATGACTCCTCAGCAAAAGATTGAGATGACTTGGGAATAGTTTAAGGAACTATTCGACAATAGGTACTTTTCTGTGAGCTATCGTGAGCAAATGATAAGGGAATTTGCCAATGTGGCCCAATCAGATCAAGAGACAGTGGACGAACTTGAGGTGCGGTTCTCACGTTTGGCGATGTTTGCAACTAGGATGTTACCTACTGAGGTGGATAGATGTCGAAAGTTTGAGTGGGGGCTTAAGCCAGGACTGAGAGATGGGGTGATTTCTGCTCGTTCACCGAACTATGTAGAGTCTGTTGATTTGGCACGTGCATTGGAACAGTCCATGTTGGACAATAAAAGGAGAATTGAACAACGACAAAGTGGCCAGAAGCGGGATAAAGAAGAAAGTGGAACTTCAGAGAGTGGCAAGCGTCAACAATTCTCTTTTTCAGCACAACAGGGTGCTCAGAATCAAAAGATGGGACATGTTCAGGGAATTAGGTCAGGGCAGAGTGTCGATTTCAGAGGAGCACAGGAGCTAGATCAGTTCAAAGTGCTAGGTCAGGATTCTTTGTCCTAAGTGTGGACGGAACCATGGTGGTAAGCCATGCAACAGACTTACTGGAGGATGTTTCAAGTGTGGCAACGTAGAGCATCAAGTCCGAAATTGTCCTTTAGTATGGGAGAACCAATCAACCCTCAGCGCTTTACCTGCAGCAAGTGTAGCAGTGAGTTGTGCACGTCGTCATATAAGGAGGTCAGAGCCAACAGGGTCAAACTCAGCAGGGGCAGAGGCCTAGTACATCGGCCAGACTTTTTTCTACATTGGCTCAGGACGCTGCGACATCCAATGATGTGGTGCCAGGTACACTCCCGGATAATTTATTTAGGTACTTATATATTGTTTGACTCTAAGGTATCACATCCTAAGTTGTAATTTGAATCATACATTATGCTGTTACATATGAAGTTGTGAGGTTGCTGAGCTGTTATTGATGTTTTTGGACTAAAATTTTTGAGGTTGTGTGAAAATTTTGGTGACATTTTCGTTTAGGAGTTACCTAGTGAAAGCGTAGTGTTCGAAATCATAAATATGTGAAATTTGGAGGACGAAAGTTTACACGTGGGGGAGAATGTAACACCCCGATACTTTTTCAGATCTATATAGAAACTTTAGCGAAGAAATGGCGAGCAATATTTTTTGTCAACTTTGGAAACCATAAATTATAATCTAATGTTAACAGTTACGAGGGATAATGATTGAAGTGTATAGTGACGATTAGCATAGCTGAATAATTTATCGACAACTTTAGTGACAAAAATTTTGTCAACCATAAGTTATAATTTAAAGATGAAAAGTATGAGTGATATGAATTGTGGTACTTAATGATAATTAGCGTAAACTAAATTTTTTTATATAATTAGCATCTACGCGTGTTTTTAGCTACAAATTATTTTTCTTAATATCGCTATACTTTCAACGACGATTAGTGAAACGGGTCATATAGCAAACCCATTAAATTCTATCAACACAAAGTCTTTCATGAATAATTCCTTTGGGCCTTTTCGTAGTAAAAGAAGATTTTGGGTAAATTTTAATTTGACAAACAAAAGTATAGGGGCTCCTAGCGAATTGCCAACGTTGGGTTTTTACATATATAGGCAATTATAGTCCAAGCAGCCGTCCTAGCTCACAGTGTCTTCTCCACTTTGCGGCTCAGGGTATAGAGAGGTAGACCGAGAGAAAATCGCGTAGCGAAGAAATTTCGGCGACAAGAAGGGGTCACTCCGGTTAGTTTGGCCTCCTTCCATGTTATTGTTTGATGTTTTAGTGAGTCATATAACGGTGTGATTTGGTATAGAACTGGGTGTGTTAGACATGAAGAAACCCACTGTCATGAGGCAGTGGGTGGCATGCGTTTTGTGGCTGGGTTCTTTTGAGTGAGTAAGGGGCTATAAATTTCAGCTATGAGAGACGGGTTGCAGCCATAAATCTGCGGGTAAGCATGTGTGTGTACCTGATGTGTGGGTAATTGTGAGGGGGTTAAGGGCAGGCATGGTAGCTGTCATGTTTATTTTGGCGAGTGGCTAAAACGGACCAGCCATGGTCCGATGGAGCTAGGCAGTGTACAGGTGGATGCACGTGGGTGTAACCATGTGCAAGAGGGGGAGAGTAAGCAAGTGTGTGTTGTGGTGCTTGTGGAGATGAAGTTTTGAGGGTGAGCTGTGAATTGGGTTTAGAAGCTGCAGTGTAGAGAGAAAGAGTGAGGGTGCAGTTGTGTGTCCATTAGGGGCATTGCGGGTGCGTTGTGTGTATATGTTTGGTGTGTGAAGCTACCGAAGCAGCTGTGTGTGTGTGTGTGTGCGCAGATGTGTTGTGTGTGTGTGTGTGTGTGTGTGTGTGTGCGCGTGTACTGGTGTATGTATACACTGTGTGTGTTTGTGTGTGTGTGTGTATTGCGCATGAAAAAGAACCTACCGCATTGAGGCAGTGGGTGTGGGGATTAGTTTCATTTTTTTCTTGTGTGCTTTTGGGTGTGATTTGTGGGAAGTGTGTGTGTGTGTGTGTAGATTGTGTGCTATGTGTGGGGTGCTTTGGTGTGTGCTTTGTTTTGTATGTACTGAGTGCATGTGTGTGCTGGGTGTATAGTGTTGGTTTCGGTGGTGCATGTGTGTTGTGTTTGGGGAAGCAAGAAGAGGCTGCTGTAATGGAAGGTGTGTGAAATGTGGGTCTTAAAGTGTGTTTAGGTTTGTATGGGCAGGTGTCTTGGGGACTGTAGGGAGTGAGTATATTTATGTACATATTGGATGATTGACAGAGAAGAAAAAGGGAAATGAGTTTTGGGTACGTAGTTAGTTCAATATTTCACCCACGATAGTTTACTAAGATTTAACATTAAACGTTTAGTTGCTCTGACAGTTGATGGATTATTTATTGAGGTTGAGGACACTATTGTCTTAGTGTTATCGATCGATTGAGTGGTTACATTTCGAAAAATTTTGGGATGTTACAGTTGGTATCCGAGCTTAGGTATTACGATTCTGTAGACTCGGACCTAGGTATATAAATGATCGAGCATAGGTTTATGGTTTGTTAGACTTTAGAAACTTATGAGAGGAAGCCTAGGTTTTGATAATTGAGTTAGGGAAAGATTTAACAATTTGGTGAACCTAACTAGTGGTTAGATATATGAAATTGTTTTGATGAAGATGTATCTGATAATATATATTATTAGAAATTTTAAATTTGCATAGTCGTTTAAAAACATGGTGTGCGAGGACTCTGATTGTAGTTTATCGGTTATAGCTTGGCGCAAACTCGTAGAGCTAGAACCAGGGGTCGCGGAGGCCAAGTTCGGGTCCGGGGAGGTCGGACTGGTGGTTGTACAGGAGATCCCAGTTGGGGAAGTATCCCATGTAGAGCAACAAGAGCAAAACCTTGAACCCATGGCTGCAACGCTGAATACCGTGAATCAGATTTTGGCATTCATGGCCCAGCATTTGGTTAATCAACAGCAAGGTACCCCAAAGCCCATTCAGCCGCAACCACAACCTCGGGAAGGAAGTACCCTAAGTGAATTTAACAAGCTGAATGCTTCGATTTTTAGTGGGTCAGTGGACCCTATGGAGGAAGAGGCTTGGATTGCGGAGATGGAGAAGGTCTTTCGAGCCATACGATGTACCGAGAAACAGAAGTTAGAATTTGCTGTTTATAAGCCGAGGGGTGAGGCTGATCAATGGTGGAAGGTGGTAGAGAGTGGTATGACTCCTCAGCAAAAGATTGAGATGACTTGGGAATAGTTTAAGGAACTATTCGACAATAGGTACTTTTCTGTGAGCTATCGTGAGCAAATGATAAGGGAATTTGCCAATGTGGCCCAATCAGATCAAGAGACAGTGGACGAACTTGAGGTGCGGTTCTCACGTTTGGCGATGTTTGCAACTAGGATGTTACCTACTGAGGTGGATAGATGTCGAAAGTTTGAGTGGGGGCTTAAGCCAGGACTGAGAGATGGGGTGATTTCTGCTCGTTCACCGAACTATGTAGAGTCTGTTGATTTGGCACGTGCATTGGAACAGTCCATGTTGGACAATAAAAGGAGAATTGAACAACGACAAAGTGGCCAGAAGCGGGATAAAGAAGAAAGTGGAACTTCAGAGAGTGGCAAACGTCAACAATTCTCTTTTTCAGCACAACAGGGTGCTCAGAATCAAAAGATGGGACATGTTCAGGGAATTAGGTCAGGGCAGAGTGTCGATTTCAGAGGAGCACAGGAGCTAGATCAGTTCAAAGTGCTAGGTCAGGATTCTTTGTCCTACGTGTGGACGGAACCATGGTGGTAAGCCAAGCAACAGACTTACTGAAGGATGTTTCAAGTGTGGCAACGTAGAGCATCAAGTCCGAAATTGTCCTTTAGTATGGGAGAACCAATCAACCCTCAGCGCTTTACCTGCAGCAAGTGTAGCAGTGAGTTGTGCACGTCGTCATATAAGGAGGTCAGAGCCAACAGGGTCAAACTCAGCAGGGGCAGAGGCCTAGTACATCGGCCAGACTTTTTTCTACATCGGCTCAGGACGCTGCGACATCCAATGATGTGGTGCCAGGTACACTCCCGGATAATTTATTTAGGTACTTATATATTGTTTGACTCTAAGGTATCACATCCTAAGTTGTAATTTGAATCATACATTATGCTGTTAGATATGAAGTTGTGAGGTTGCTGAGCTGTTATTGATGTTTTTGGACTAAAATTTTTGAGGTTGTGTGAAAATTTTGGTGACATTTTCGTTTAGGAGTTACCTAGTGAAAGCGTAGTGTTCGAAATCATAAATATGTGAAATTTGGAGGACGAAATTTTACACGTGGGGGAGAATGTAACACCCCGATACTTTTTCAGATCTATATAGAAACTTTAGCGAAGAAATGGCGAGCAATATTTTTTGTCAACTTTGGAAACCATAAATTATAATCTAATGTTAACAGTTACGAGGGATAATGATTGAAGTGTATAGTGACGATTAGCATAGCTGAATAATTTATCGACAACTTTAGTGACAAAATTTTGTCAACCATAAGTTATAATTTAAAGATGAAAAGTATGAGTGATATAAATTGTGGTACTTAATGATAATTAGCGTAAGCTAAATTTTTTTATACAATTAGCTTCGACGCGTGTTTTTAGCGACAAATTATTTTTCTTAATATCGCTATACTTTCAACGAAGATTAGTGAAACGGGTCATATAGCAAACCCATTAAATTCTATTAACACAAAGTCTTTCATGAATAATTCCTTTGGGCCTTTTCGCAGTAAAAGAAGATTTTGGGTAAACTTTAATTTGACAAACAATAGTATACGGGGCTCCTAGCGAATTGCCAACCTAGGGTTTATACATATATAGGCACTTATAGTCCAAGCAGACGTCCTAGCTCACAGTGTCTTTCGAGGCATACGATGTACCGAGAAACAGAAGTTAGAATTTGCTGTGTATAAGCTGAGGGGTGAGGCCGATCAATGGTGGAAGGTGGTAGATAGTGGTATGACTCCTCAGCAAAAGATTGAGATGACTTGGGAATAGTTTAAGGAACTATTCGACAATAGGTACTTTTCTGTGAGCTATCGTGAGCAAATGATAAGGGAATTTGCCAATGTGGCCCAATCAGATCAAGAGACAGTGGACGAACTTGAGGTGCGGTTCTCACATTTGGCGATGTTTGCAACTAGGCTGTTACCTTCTGAGGTGGATAGATGTCGAAAGTTTGAGTGGGGGCTTAAGCCAGGACTGAGAGATGGGGTGATTTCTGCTCGTTCACCGAACTATGTAGAGTCTGTTGATTTGGCACGTGCATTGGAACAGTCCCTGTTGGACAATAAAAGGAGAATTGAACAACGACAAAGTGGCCAGAAGCGGGATAAAGAAGAAAGTGGAACTTCAGAGTGTGGCAGGCGTCCACAATTCTCTTTTTCAGCACAACAGGGTGCTCAGAATCAAAAGATGGGACATGTTCAGGGAATTTGGTCAGGGCAGAGTGTCGATTTCAGAGGAGCACAGGAGCTAGATAAGTTCAAAGTGCTAGTACCGGATTCTTTGTCCTACGTGTGGACGGAACCATGGAGGTAAGCCATGCAACAGACTTACTGGAGGATGTTTCAAGTGTGGCAACGTAGAGCATCAAGTTCGAAATTGTCCTTTAGTATGGGAGAACCAATCAACCCTCAGCGCTTTACCTGCAGCAAGTGTAGCAGTGAGTTGTGCACGTCGTCATATAAGGAGGTCAGAGTCAACAGGGTCAAACTCAGCAGGGGCAGAGGCTTAGTACATCGGCCAGACTTTTTTCTACATCGGCTCAGGACGCTGCGACATCCAATGATGTGGTCCCAGGTACACTCCCGGATAATTTATTTAGGTACTTATATATTGTTTGACGCTAAGGTATCACATCCTAAGTTGTAATTTGAATCATACATTTTGCTGTTACATATGAAGTTGTGAGGTTGTTGAGCTGTTATTGATGTTTTTGGACTAAAATTTTTGAGGTTGTGTGAAAATTTTGGTGACATTTTCGTTTAGGAGTTACCTAGTGAAAGCGTAGTGTTCGAAATCATAAATATGTGAAATTTGGAAGACGAAATTTTACACGTGGGGGAGAATGTAACACCCCGATACTTTTTCAGATCTATATAGAAACTTTAGCGAAGAAATGGCGAGCATAGTGACGATTAGCATAGCTGAATAATTTATCGACAACTTTAGTGACAAAAATTTTGTCAACCATAAGTTATAATTTAAAGATGAAAAGTATGAGTGATATGAATTGTGGTACTTAATGATAATTAGCGTAAACTAATTTTTTTTTATATAATTAGCATCGATGCGTGTTTTTAGCGACAAATTATTTTTTTTAATATCGCTATACTTTCAACGACGATTAGTGAAACGGGTCATATAGCAAACCCATTAAATTCTATTAACACAAAGTCTTTCATGAATAATTCCTTTGGGCCTTTTCGCAGTAAAAGAAGATTTTGGGTAAACTTTAATTTGACAAACAAAAGTATAGGGGGCTCCTAGCGAATAGCCAACCTAGGGTTTTTACATATATAGGCACTTATAGTCCAAGCAGCCGTCCTAGCTAACAGTGTCTTTTCCACTTTGCGGCTCAGGGTATAGAGAGGGAGACCGAGAGAAAATCAGGTAGCGAAGAAATTTCGGCGACAAGAAGGGGTCACTCCGGTTAGTTTGGCTTCCTTCCATGTTATTGTTTGATGTTTTAGTGAGTCATATAACGGTGTGATTTGGTATAGAACTGGGTGTGTTAGAAATAAAGAAACCCACTGTCATGAGGCAGTGGGTGCCACGAGGCAGTGGGTGGCATGCGTTTTGTGGCTGGGTTCTTTTGCGTGAGTAAGGGGCTATAAATTTCAGCTATGAGAGAAGGGTTGCAGCCATAAACCTGCGTGTAAGCATGTGTGTGTACCTGATGTGTGGGGAATTGTGAGGGGGTTAAGGCAGGCATGGTAGCTGTCATGTTTATTTTGGCGAGTGGCTAAAACGGACCAGCCATGGTCCGATGGCGCAAGGCAGTGTACAGGTGGATGCACGTGGGTGTAACCTTGTGCAAGAGGGGGGGGGAGTAAGCAAGTGTGTGTTGTGGTGCTCCTGGAGATGAAGTTTTGAGGGTGAGCTGTGAATTGGGTTTAGAAGCTGCAGTGTAGAGAGAAAGAGTGAGGGTGCAGCTGTGTGTGTATTAGGGGCATTGCGGGTGCGTTGTGTGTATATGTTTGGTGCGTGAAGCTACCGAAGCAGCTGTGTATGTGTGTGTGTGTGTGTGTGTGTGTGCAGATGTGTTGTGTGTGTGTGTGTGTGTGTGTGTGTGTGTGTGTGTGTGTGTATGTATGTGTGTGTGTGTATTGGACATGAAAAAGAACCTACTGCCTTGAGGCAGTGGGTGTGGGGATTAGTTTCATTTTTTTTCTTGTGTGCTTTTGGGTGTGATTTGTGGGAAGTGTGTGTGTGTGTGTGTGTGTAGATTGTGTGCTATGTGTGGGGTGCTTTGGTGTGTGCTTTGTATTGTATGTACTGAGGGCATGTGTGTGCTGGGTGTAAAGTGTTGGTTTCGGTGGTGCATGTGTGTTGTGTTTGGGGAAGCAAGAAGAGGCTGCTGTAATGGAAGGTGTGTGAAATGTGGGTCTTAAAGTGTGTTTAGGTTTGTATGGGCAGGTGTCTTGGGGACTGTAGAGAGTGAGTATATTTATGTACATATTGGATGATTGACAGAGAAGAAAAAGGGAAATGAGTTTTGGGTACGTAGTTAGTTCGATATTTCACCCACGATAGTTTACTTAGATTTAACATTAATGGTTTAGTTGCTCTGACAGTTGATGGATTATTTATTGAGGTTGAGGACACTATTTTCTTAGTGTTATCGATCGATTGAGTGTTAACATTTCGAAACATTCCGGGATGTTACAGTTGGTATCGGAGCTTAGGTATTACGATTTTACAGACTCGGACCTAGGTATATAAATGATCGTGCATAGGTTTATGGTTTGTTAGACTTTAGAAACTTATGAGAGGAAGCCTAGGTTTTGATAATAGATTTAGGGAAAGATTTAACAATTTGGTGAACCTAACATATATGAAATTGTTTTGATGAAGATGTATCTGATAATATATATTATTAGAAATTTTAAATTTGCATAGTCGTTTAAAAACATGGTGTGCGAGGACTCTGATTGTAGTTTATCTATTATCGCTTGGCGCAGACTCGAAGAGCTAGAACCAGGGGTCGCGGAGGCCAAGTTCGGGTCCGGGGAGGTCGGACTGGGGGTTGTACAGGAGATCAGGAGATCCCAGTTGGGGAAGTATCCCATGTAGAGCAACAAGAGCAAAACCTTGAACCCTTGGCTGCAGCGCTGAATACCCTGAATCAGATTTTGGCATTCAGGGCACAGCATTTGGTTAATCAACAGCAAGGTACCCCAAAGCCCATTCAGCCGCAACCACAACCTCAGGAAGGAAGTACCCTATGTGAATTTAACAAGCAGAATGCTTTGATTTTTAGTGGGTCAGTGGACCCTATGGAGGAAAGGGCTTGGATTGCGGAGATGGAGAAGGTCTTTCGAGCCATACGATGTACAGAGAAACAGAAGTTAGAATTTGCGTGTATAAGCTGTGGGGTGAGGCCAATCAATGGTTGAAGGTGGTAGAGAGTGGTATGACTCCTCAGCAAAAGATTGAGATGACCTGGGAATAGTTTAAGGAACTATTTGACAACAGGTACTTTTCTGTGAGCTATCGTGAGCAAATGTTAAGGGAATTTGCCAATGTGGCCCAATCAGATCAAGAGACAGTGGACGAACTTGAGGAGCAGTTCTCACGTTTGGCGAGGTTTGCCACTAGGATGTTACCTACTGAGGTGGATAGATGTTGAAAGTTTGAGTGGGGGCTTAAGCCAGGACTGAGAGATGGGGTGATTTCTGCTCGTTCACCGAACTATGTAGAGTTTGTTGATTTGGCACGTGCAATGTAACAGTCCAGGTTGGACAAAAAAAGGAGAATTGAACAACGACAAGGTGGCCAAAAGCGGGATAAAGAAGAAAGTAGAACTTCAGAGAGTGGCAAGCGTCAACAATTCTCTTTTTCAGCATAACAGGGTGCTCTGAATCAAAAGATGGGACATGTTCAGGGAATTAGGTCAGGGCAGAGTGTCGATTTCAGAGGAGCACTGGAGCTAGATCAGTTCAAAGTGCTAGGTCAGGATTCTTTGTCCTACGTGTGGACGGAACCATGGTGGTAAGCCATGCAACAGACTTACTGGAGGATGTTTCAAGTGTGGCAACGTAGAGCATCAAGTTCAAAATTGTCCTTTAGTATGGGAGAACCAATCAACCCTCAGCGCTTTACCTGCAGCAAATGTCGCAGTGAGTTGTGCACGTCGTCATATAAGGAGGTCAGAGTCAACAGGGTCAAACTCAGCAGGGGCCGAGGCCTAGTACATCGGCCAGACTTTTTTCTAAATCGGCTCAGGACGCTGCGACATCCAATGATGTGGTGCCAGGTACACTCTCGGATAATTTATTTAGGTACTTATATATTGTTTGACCTAAGGTATCATATCCTAAGTTGTAATTTGAATCATACATTATGCTGTTACATATGAAGTTGTGAGGTTGCTGGGTGTGTTAGACATGAAGAAACCCACTGCAATGAGGCAGTGGGTGGCATGCGTTTTGTGGCTGGGTTCTTTTGCGTGTGTAAGGGGCAATAAATTTCAACTATGAGAGAAGGGTTGCAGCCATAAATCTGTGTGTAGGCATGTGTGTGTACCTGATGTGTGGGTAATTGTGAGGGGGTTAAGGGCAGCCATGGTAGCTGTCATGTGTATTTTGGGGAGGGGCTAAAACGGACCAGCCATGGTCCGATGGAGCAAGGCAGTGTACAAGTGGATGCACGTTGGTGTAACCATGTGCAAGAGGGGGGAAGTAAGCAAGTGTGTGTTGTGGTGCTTGTGGAGATGAAGTTTTGAGGGTGAGCTGTGATTTGGGTTTAGAAGCTGCAGTGTAGAGAGAAAGAGTGAGGGTGCAGCTGTGTGTGCATTAGGGGCATTGCGGGTGCGTTGTGTGTATATGTTTGGTGCGTGAAACTACCGAAGCAGCTGTGTGTGTGTGTGTGTGTGTGCAGATGTGTTGTGTGTGTGTGTGCGTGTACTTGTGTATGTATACACTGTGTGTGTGTGTGTGTGTGTGTATTGGACATGAAAAAGAACCTACTGCCTTAAGGCAGTGGGTGTGGGGATTAGTTTCATTTTTTTTTCTTGTGTTCTTTTGGGTGTGATTTGTGGGAAGTGTGTGTGTGTGTGTGTGTGTGTTTGTGTAGATTGTGTGCTATGTGTGGGGTGCTTAGGTGTGTGCTTTGTATTGTATGTACTGAGTGCATGTGTGTGCTGGGTGTATAGTGTTGGTTTCGGTGGTGCATGTGTGTTGTGTTTGGGGAAGCAAGAAGAGGCTGCTGTAATGGAAGGTGTGTGAAATGTGGGTCTTAAAGTGTGTTTAGGTTTGTATGGGTAGGTGTCTTGGGGACTGTAGAGAGTGAGTATATTTATGTACATATTGGATGATTGACAGAGAAGAAAAAGGGAAATGAGTTTTGGGTACGTAGTTAGTTCGATATTTCACCCACGATAGTTTACTAAGATTTAACATTAAAAGTTTAGTTGGTCTGACAGTTGATGGATTATTTATTGAGGTTGAGGACACTATTTTCTTAGTGTTATCGATCGATTGAGTGTTAACATTTCGAAAAATTTTGGGATGTTACAGTTGGTATCCGAGCTTAGGTATTACGATTCTGTAGACTCGGACCTAGGTATATAAATGATCGAGCATAGGTTTATGGTTTGTTAGACTTTAGAAACTTATGAGAGGAAGCCTAGGTTTTGATAAATGAGTTAGGGAAAGATTTAACAATTTGGTGAACCTAACATATATGAAATTCTTTTGATGAAGATGTATCTGATAATATATTTTATTAGAAATTTTAAATTTGCATAGTCGTTTAAAAATAAGGTGTTCGAGGACTCTGATTGTAGTTTATCGGTTATAGCTTGGCGCAGACTCGTAGAGCTAGAACCAGGGTCGCGGAGGCCATGTTCGGGTCCGGGGAGGTCGGACTGGGGGTTGTACCGGAGATCAGGAGATCCCAGTTGGGGAAGTATCCCATGTAGAGCAACAAGAGCAAAACCTTGAACCCATGGCTGCAACGCTGAATACCATGAATCAAATTTTGGCATTCATGGCCCAGCATTTGGTTAATCAACAGCAAGGTACCCCAAAGCCCATTCAGCCGCAACCACAACCTCAGGAAGGAAGTACCCTAAGTGAATTTAACAAGCTGAATGCTTCGATTTTTAGTGGGTCAGTGGACCCTATGGAGGAAGAGGCTTGGATTGCGGAGATGGAGAAGGTCTTTCGAGCCATACGATGTACCGAGAAACAGAAGTTAGAATTTGCTGTGTATAAGCTGAGGGGTGAGGCCGATCAATGGTGGAAGGTGGTAGAGAGTGGTATGACTCCTCAGCAAAAGATTGAGATGACTTGGGAATAGTTTAAGGAACTATTCGACAATATGTACTTTTCTGTGAGCTATCGTGAGCAAATGATAAGGGAATTTGCCAATGTGGCCCAATCAGATCAAGAGACTATGGACGAACTTGAGGTGTGGTTCTCACGTTTGGCGATGTTTGCAACTAGGATGTTACCTACTGAGGTGGATAGATGTCGAAAGTTTGAGTGGGGGCTTAAGCGAGGACTGAGAGATGGGGTGATTTCTGCTCGTTCACCGAACTATGTAGAGTCTGTTGATTTGGCACGTGCATTGGAACAGTCCATGTTGGACAATAAAAGGAGAATTGAACAACGACAAAGTGGCCAGAAGCGGGATAAAGAAGAAAGTGGAAATTCAGAGAGTGGCAAGCGTCAACAATTCTCTTTTTCAGCACAACAGGGTGCTCAGAATCAAAAGATGGGACATGTTCTGGGAATTAGGTCAGGGCAGAGTGTCAATTTCAGAGGAGCACTAGAGCTAGATCAGTTCAAAGTGCTAGGTCAGGATTCTTTGTCCTACGTGTGGACGGAACCATGGAGGTAAGCCATGCAACAGACTTACTGGAGGATGTTTCAAGTGTGGCAATGTAGAGCATCAAGTCCGAAATTGTCCTTTAGTATGGGAGAACCAATCAACCCTCAGTGCTTTACCTGCAGCAAGTGTAGCAGTGAGTTGTGCACGTCGTCATATAAGGAGGTCAGAGTCAACAGGGTCAAACTCACCAGGGGCAGAGGCCTAGTACATCGGCCAGACTTTTTTCTACATCGGCTCAGGACGCTGCGACATCCAATGATGTGCTGCCAGGTACACTCCCGAATAATTTATTTAGGTACTTATATATTGTTTGACTCTAAGGTATCACATCCTAAGTTGTAATTTGAATCATACATTATGCTGTTACATATGAAGTTGTGAGGTTGCTGAGCTGTTATTGATGTTTTTGGACTAAAATTTTTGAGGTTGTGTGAAAATTTTGGTGACATTTTCGTTTAGGAGTTACCTAGTGAAGGCGTAGTGTTCGAAATCATAAATATGTGAAATTTGGAGTACGAAATTTTACACGTGGGGGAGAATGTAACACCCCGATACTTTTTCAGATCTATATAGAAACTTTAGCGAAGAAATGGCGAGCAATATTTTTTGTCAACTTTGGAAACCATAAATTATAATCTAATGTTAACAGTTACGAGGGATAATGATTGAAGTGTATAGTAACGATTAGCATAGCTGAATAATTTATCGACAACTTTAGTGACAAAAATTTTGTCAACCATAAGTTATAATTTAAAGATGAAAAGTATGAGTGATATGAATTGTGGTACTTAATGATAATTAGCATAAACTAAATTTTTTTATATAATTAGCATCGACGCGTGTTTTTAGCGACAAATTATTTTTCTTAATATCGCTATACTTTCAACGACGATTAGTGAAACGGGTCATATAGCAAACCCATTAAATTCTATTAACACAAAGTCTATCATGAATAATTCCTTTGGGCCTTTTCGCAGTAAAAGAAGATTTTGGGTAAACTTTAATTTGACAAACAAAAGTATAGGGGGCTCCTAGCGAATTGCCAACCTAGGGTTTTTACATATATAGGCACTTATAGTCCAAGCAGCCGTCCTAGCTCACAGTGTCTTCTCCACTTTGCGGCTCAGGGTATAGAGAGGGAAATCGAAAGAAAATCGCGTCGCGAAGAAATTTCGGCGACAAGAAGGGGTCACTCCGGTTAGTTTGGCCTCCTTCCAAGTTATTGTTTGATGTTTTAGTGAGTCATATAACGGTGTGATTTGGTATAGAACTGGGTGTGTTAGGCATGAAGAAACCCACTGTCATGAGGCAGTGGGTGCCACGAGGCAGTGGGTAGCATGCGTTTTGTGGCTGGGTTCTTTTGCGTGAGTAAGGGGCTATAAATTTCAGCTATGAGAGAAGGGTTGCAGCCATAAATCTGCGTGTAAGCATGTGTGTGTACCTGATGTGTGGGTAATTGTGAGGGAGTTAAGGGCAGGCATGGTAGATGTCATGTTTATTTTGGCGAGTGGCTAAAACGGACCAGCCATGGTCCGATGGCGCAAGGCAGTGTACAGGTGGATGCACGTGGGTGTAACCATGTGCAAGAGGGGGGAGTAAGCAAGTGTGTGTTGTGGTGCTTGTGGAGATGAAGTTTTGAGGGTGAGCTTTGAATTGGGTTTAAAAGCTGCAGTGTAGAGAGAAAGAGTGAGGGTGCAGCTGTGTGTGTATTAGGGGCATTGCGGGTGCGTTGAGTGTATATGTTTGGTGCGTGAAGCTACCGAAGCAGTTGTGTGTGTGTGTGTGTGTGTGTGTGCGTGTACTTGTGTATGTATACACTGTGTGTGTTTGTGTGTGTGTGTGTGTATTGGACATGAAAAAGAACCTACTGCCTTGAGGCAGTGGGTGTGGGGATTAGTTTCATTTTATTTCTTGTGTGCTTTTGGGTGTGATTTGTGGGAAGTGTGTGTGTGTGTGTGTGTGTAGATTGTGTGCTATGTGTGGGGTGCTTTGGTGTGTGCTTTGTATTGTATGTACTGAGTGCATGTGTGTGCTGGGTGTATAGTGTTGGTTTCGGTGGTGCATATGTGTTGTGTTTGGGGAAGCAAGAAGAGGCTGCTATAATGGAAGGTGTGTGAAATGTGGGTCTTAAAGTGTGTTTAGGTTTGTATGGGCAGGTGTCTTGGGGACTGTAGAGAGTGAGTATATTTATGTACATATTGGATGATTGACAGAAAAGAAAAAGGGAAATGAGTTTTGGGTACGTAGTTAGTTCGATATTTCACCCACAATAGTTTACTAAGATTTAACATTAATGGTTTAGTTGCTCTGACAGTTGATGGATTATTTATTGAGGTTGAGGACACTATTGTCTTAGTGTTATCGATCGATTGAGTGTTAACATTTCGAAACATTCCGGGATGTTACAGTTGGTATCAGAGCTTAGGTATTACGATTTTATAGACTCGGACCTAGGTATATAAATGACCGTGCATAGGTTTATGGTTTGTTAGACTTTAGAAACTTATGAGAGGAAGCCTAGGTTTTGATAATAGATTTAGGGAAAGATTTAACAATTTGGTGAACCCTAACTAGTGGTTTGATATATGAAATTCTTTTGATGAAGCTGTATCTGATAATATATATTATTAGAAATTTTAAATTTTCATAGTCGTTTAAAAACATGGTGTGCGAGGACTCTGATTGTAGTTTATCTATTATCGCTAGGCGCAAACTCGAAGAGCTAGAACCAGGGGTCGCGGAGGCCAAGTTCGGGTCCGGGGAGGTCGGACTGGGGGTTGTACAGGAGATCAGGAGATCCGGGTTGGGGAAGTATCCCATGTAGAGCAACAAGAGCAAAACCTTGAACCCATGGCTGCAGCGCTGAATTCCATGAATCAAATTTTGGCATTCATGGCCCAGCATTTGGTTAATCAACAACAAGGTACCCCAAACCCCATTCAGCCGCAAACCACAACCTCAGGAAGGAAGTACCCTATGTGAATTTAACAAGCAGAATGCTTCGATTTTTAGTGGGTCAGTGGACCCTATGGAGGAAAAGGATTGGATTGCGGAGAAGGAGAAGGTCTTTCGAGCCATACGATGTACAGAGAAACAGAAGTTAGAATTTGTGTGTATAAGCTGTGGGGTGAGGCCAATCAATGGTTGAAGGTGGTAGAGAGTGGTATGACTCCTCAGCAAAAGATTAAGATGACCTGGGAATAGTTTAAGGAACAATTTGACAACAGGTACTTTTCTGTGAGCTATTGTGAGCAAATGTTAAGGGAATTTGCCAATGTGGCCCAATCAGATCAAGGGACAATGGACGAACTTGAGGAGCGGTTCTCACGTTTGGCGAGGTTTGCCACTAGGATGTTACCTACTGAGGTGGATAGATGTTGAAAGTTTGAGTGGGGGCTTAAGCCAGGACTGAGAGATGGGGTGATTTCTGCTCGTTCACCGAACTATGTAGAGTGTGTTGATTTGGCACGTGCAATGGAACAGTCCAGGTTGGACAGAAAAAGGAGAATTGAACAACGACAAGGTGGCCAGAAGCGGGATAAAGAAGAAAGTAGAACTTCAGTGAGTGGCAAGCGTCAACAATTCTCTTTTTCAGCACAACAGGGTGCTCTGAATCAAAAGATGGGACATGTTCAGGGAATTAGGTCAGGGCAGAGTGTCGATTTCAGAGGAGCACTGGAGCTAGATCAGTTCAAAGTGCTAGGTCAGGATTCTTTGTCCTACGTGTGGACGGAACCATGGTGGTAAGCCATGTAACAGACTTACTGGAGGATGTTTCAAGTGTGGCAACGTAGAGCATCAAGTTCGAAATTGTCCTTTAGTATGGGAGAACCAATCAACCCTCAGCGCTTTACCTGCAGCAAGTGTAGCAGTGAGTTGTGCACGTCGTCATATAAGGAGGTCAGAGTCAACAGGGTCAAACTCAGCAGGGGCAGAGGCCTAGTACATCGGCCAGACTTTTTCTACATCGGCTCAGGACGTTACGACATCCAAAGATGTGGAGCCAGGTACACTCCCGGACAATTTATTTAGGTACTTATATATTGTTTGACTCTAAGGTATCACATCCTAAGTTGTAATTTGAATCATACATTATGCTGTTACATATGAAGTTGTGAGGTTGCTGGATGTGTTAGACATGAAGAAACCCACTGCCATGAGGCAGTGGGTGCCACGAGGCAGTGGGTGGCATGCGTTTTGTGGCTGGGTTCTTTTGCGTGAGTAAGGGGCAATAAATTTCATCTATGAGAGAAGGGTTGCAGCCATAAATCTGTGTGTAAGCATGTGTGTGTACCTGATGTGTGGGTAATTGTGAGGGGGTTAAGGGCAGCCATGGTAGCTGTCATGTGTATTTTGGGGAGTGGCTAAAACGGACCAGCCATGGTCCGATGGCGCAAGGCAGTGTACAGGTGGATGCACGTGGGTGTAACCATATGCAAGAGGGGGGGAGTAAGCAAGTGTGTGTTGTGGTGCTTGTGGAGATGGAGTTTTGAGGGTGAGCTGTGAATTGGGTTTAGAAGCTGCAGTGCAGAGAGAAAGAGTGAGGGTGCAGCTGTGTGTGCATTAGGGGCATTATGGGTGCGTTGTGTGTATATGTTTGGTGCGTGAAACTACCGAAGCAGCTGTGTGTGTGTGTGTGTGTGTGTGTGCAGATGTGTTGTGTGTGTGTGCGTGTATTTGTGTATGTATACACTGTGTGTGTTTGTGTGTGTGTGTTGGACATGAAAAAGAACCTACTGCCTTAAGGCAGTGGGTGTGGGGATTAGTTTCATTTTTTTTTCTTGTGTTCTTTTCGGTGTGATTTGTGGGAAGTGTGTGTGTGTAGATTGTGTGCTATGTGTGGGGTGCTTAGGTGTGTGCTTTGTATTGTATGTACTGAGTGCATGTGTGTGCTGGGTGTATAGTGTTGGTTTCGGTGGTGCATGTGTGTTGTTTTTGGGGAAGCAAGAAGAGGCTGCTGTAATGGAAGGTGTGTGAAATGTGAGTCTTAAAGTGTGTTTAGGTTTGTATGGGCAGGTGTCTTGGGGACTGTAGGGAGTGAGTATATTTATGTACATATTGGATGATTGACAGAGAAGAAAAAGGGAAATGAGTTTTGGGTACGTTGTTAGTTCGATATTTCATCCACAATAGTTTACTAAGATTTAACATTAATGGTTTAGTTGCTCTGACAGTTGATGGATTATTTATTGAGGTTGAGGACACTATTGTCTTAGTGTTATCGATCGATTGAGTGTTAACATTTTGAAAAATTCGGGAATGTTATAGTTGGTATCAGAGCTTTGGTATTACGATTCTGTAGACTCGGACCTAGGTATATAAATGATCGTGCATAGGTTTATGGTTTGTTAGACTTTAGAAACTTATAAGAGGAAGCCTAGGTTTTGATAATAAAGTTAGGGAAAGATTTATCAATTTGGTGAACCTAACTAGTGGTTAGATATATGAAATTGTTTTGATGAAGATGTATCTGATAATATATATTATTAGAAATTTTAAATTTGCGTAGTCGTTTAAAAACAAGGTGTGCGAGGACTCTGATTGTAGTTATCTGTTATAGCTTGGCGCAGACTCGTAGAGCTAACCAGGGGTCATAGAGGCCAAGTTCGGGTCCGGGGAGATCGGACTGGGGGTTGTACAGGAGATCCCAGTTGGGGAAGTATCCCATGTAGAGCAACAAGAGCAAAACCTTGAACCTATGGCTGCAGCGCTGAATACCATGAATCAGATTTTGGCATTCATGGCCCAGCATTTGGTTAATCAACAGCAAGGTACCCCAAAGCCCATTCAGCCGCAACCACAACCTCAGGAAGGAAGTACCCTATGTGAATTTAACAAGCAGAATGCTTCGATTTTTAGTGGGTCAGTGGACCCTATGGAGGAAAAGGCTTGGATTGCGGAGATGGAGAAGGTCTTTCGAGCCATACGATGTACAGAGAAACATAAGTTAGAATTTGTGTATATAAGCTGTGGGTGAGGCCAATCAATGGTTGAAGGTGGTAAAGAGTGGTATGACTCCTCAGCAACAGATTGAGATGACCTGGGAATAGTTTAAGGAACTATTGACAACATGTACTTTTCTGTGAGCTATCGTGAGCAAATGTTAAGGGAATTTGCCAATGTGGCCCATTCAGATCAAGAGACAGTGGACGAACTTGAGGAGCGGTTCTCACGTTTGGCGAGGTTTGCCACTAGGATGTTACCTACTGAGGTGGATAGATGTCAAAAGTTTGAGTGGGGCTTAAGCCAGGACTGAGAGATGGGGAGATTTCTGCTCGTTCACCGAACTATGTAGAGTCTGTTGATTTGGCACGTGCATTGGAACAGTCCAGGTTGGACAATAAAAGGAGAATTGAACAACAATATGGTGGCCAGAAGCGGGATAAAGAAGAAAGTAGAACTTCAGAGGAGCACAGGAGCTAGATCAGTTCAAAGTGCTAGGTCAGGATTCTTTGTCCTACGTGTGGACGGAACCATGGTGGTAAGCCATGCAACAGACTTACTGGAGGATGTTTCAAGTGTGGCAACGTAGAGCATCAAGTCCGAAATTGTCCTTTAGTTTGGGAGAACCAATCAACCCTCAGCGCTTTACCTACAGCAAGTGTAGCAGTGAGTTGTGCACATCGTCATATAAGGAGGTTAGAGTCAACAGGGTCATACTCAGCAGGGGCAGAGGCCTAGTACATCGGCCTGACTTTTTTCTACATCGGCTCAGGACGCTGCGACATCCAATGATGTGGTGCCAGGTAAACTCCCGGATAATTTATTTAGGTACTTATATATTGTTTGACTCTAAGGTATCACATCCTAAGTTGTAATTTGAATCATACATTATGCTGTTACATATGAAGTTGTGAGGTTGCTGAGCTCTTATTGATGTTTTTGGACTAAAATTTTTGAGGTTGTGTTGAAACTTTTGGTGACATTTTCGTTTAGGAGTTACCTAGTGAAAGCGTAGTGTTCGAAATCATAAATATGTGAAATTTGGAGGACAAAATTTTACACGTGGGGGAGAATGTAACACCCCGATACTTTTTCAGATCTATTTAGAAACTTTAGTGACGAAATGGGGAGCAATATTTTTTTGTCAACTTTAGAAACCATAAATTTTAATCTAATGTTAACAGTTACGAGGGATAATGATTGAAGTGTATAGTGGCGATTAGCATAGCTGAATAATTTATCGACAACTTTAGTGACAAAAATTTTGTCAACCATAAGTTATAATTTAAAGATGAAAAGTTTGAGTGATATGAATTGTGGTACTTAATGATAATTAGCGTAAACTAATTTTTTTATATAATTAGCATCGACGCGTGTTTTTAGCGACGAATTATTTTTCTTAATATCCCAATACTTTCAACGACGATTAGTGAAACGGGTCATATAGCAAACCCATTAAATTCTATTAACACATAGTTTTTCATGAATAATTCCTTTGGGCCTTTTCGCAGTAAAAGAAGATTTTGGGTAAACTTTAATTTGACAAAAAAAAGTATAGGGGGCTCCTAGTGAATTGCCAACCTAGGGTTTTTACATATATAGGCACTTATAGTCCAAGCAGCCGTCCTAGCTCACAGTGTCTTCTCCACTTTGCGGCTCAGGGTATAGAGAGGGAGACCGAGAGAAAATCGCGTAGCGAAGAAATTTCGGCGACAAGAAGGGGTCACGCCGGTTAGTTTGGCCTCCTTCCATGTTATTGTTTGATGTTTTAGTGAGTCATATAACGGTGTGATTTGGTATAGATCTGGGTGTGTTAGACATGAAGAAACCCACTGATGGCAGTGGGTGCCACGAGGCAGTGGGTGGCATGCGTTTTGTGGCTGGGTTCTTTTGCGTGAGTAAGGGGCTATAAATTTCAGCTATGAGAGAAGGGTTGCAGCCATAAATATGTGTGTAAGCATGTGTGTGTACCTGATGTGTGGGTAATTGTGATGGGGTTAAGGGCAGCCATGGTAGCTGTCATGTTTATTTTGGCGAGGTAGCTGTCATGTTTATTTCAGCAATAACTTGAGGAGGAGAAACTTGTACCTTGCCTTCAGAAATCGTCGGCGGGAAGTAAGATAATTTCATCTTACCTTTAGAACTAGAAGGCCCCAGCTTCACCTTATCAGCCCAGGATGGATGAGGTGCAGAAGAAAGAATGCACTGAGCGTCTGCCCCAATAGTTCTTCCCTTTTCCACACCAAAAGCAACCCCTCCCCTGGGTCTAGAAACACCCCGATTCCCTCCCACCTTTGGCACCCCGGTCGATACCACCTCTATCTCGAGAAAGGGACCGACAAGCCAAATGTCGACGAAGTGAGTCCACCTCTGCTTGCAACTCACATTTCTCATCACCGACCTGTCGCCGGTATTCGAGTTCCTCCATAAGCAAACCAAACTGACGGGCCGACAACGCACCACTCAAGAAACGATCATGTAACCCTCTAGTTTTCGCTAGAGCAGCTGCTTCCTCATCGGAATATTCAAAACCATCAATTCTCTTCAAAGGAGATCCATCACTTTTTGACGTGCCCGAGGGGCCAGGGGTAGCCTCCCGATGCTTGATCGGCGGTGAAGGAGAAACCACCAAATTAGGAACACAAGAGACAGTATCATGAGTAGCCAGAGCACCCTGTTTCAGAAAATCGGCTAACCGTGAGCCAACAGGCATAAAAAAAAGTTTGATCAGCATGACGGCCAAACTCGGCCAAAGAAGGATCAGAAGACGCCATAAAGAAACAGACCCAAAAAAAATTTAAAATTTAAAATAAAAAAATATTACTCCGCAACCCTAAATAGGGCCGGCGCAGCCGAACCCAAATTAGGGCCGGAGTGAGAAGAACAAGAGGGGGAGCAGGGGAAAGGAAAGGGAAGAGAAAGGGGGCGGCGGGGGAAAGGAGGAGAAGGGGGTGGGCTGAAAAAGAGGGGAAGGGGGGGGAGGACGGCCGAGGAAGGGGGAGGAGGACGACCGCCGGAGAAAAGAAGATGGCCGCCAGAGAAGAGAAAAAAACAGGAAGCCAACCGTCGGCGAAACGCAGCAAAACGGGACCAAGACAGACCCAGCAGCAAGAACTGCTTGCCGGCGCCGGGGAAGACCAAACCGGCAGAAACAACGTGACACCAACCGCGATACAACTGCGCAAACGGAAACTAACCCAATCAAAACAACTGAAGCATTGCCGGATCTGCAACCCAAACCATGATGCCAGCAAAGAGAAACAGAGACCCAGCACTAACCCATATCATTGCCTGATCTGCAGCCCAACCACGACGCCGGCGAAGAGAAACAAAGACCCGGCACTAAACCATAGCACCACCGGATCTGCAACCCAACCATGACGCCGGCGAAGAGAAAAGAGACCCAGCAGCGGCACCATAAGAGAAAGAAAGTCGCCGCCAAACACCTACTCTGCCCGTGAAACTGGAACTACCGAAGCAATGCCGAAAAGATGAAGGCCGGCACCGGGGAAGACCAAACCCACTCTGTAACGGCAAGTTCAGGCCGGAGAAGACCCAAAAAAATCAAACCTAACGGCTAGTTTTGAGAGAGAATATTTGAGAGTTGGGAATGGTAGTAGATCTCTCCGTGGCTCGACTGTTGGCATCCGATAGGTCCTATCATTCCTACCCTTTCTGGCAGGATCATTTCTGACTCGGGTCTGGATAGGCAAGCGAGGATTTCTGATGTGATCTTCGGCTCATCGTTGTGCTGGCCTGTGTCCAATACCCTTGAGCTCATGGAGTTGCGCGAGAATAACCCTAGCTCTTTTCGTCCTGCCCCGAATACGACTGATAGGATCATCTGGACAGTTAGTGGCGTGTTCCTCGTCATAACTTTGTCTTATGGCTGGCCATTAGGGAGAGGTTAAGTATGCATGATAAGCTTTTTGCTTTCCATGTCATTCCTAGCATGAGCTGTGTTTTCTGTTGTATTCCTTTTGAGTCCCGTGATCATCTATTTTTTAAATGCCCTTTCACGTTCAGATTATGGTCTATATTCAAAAGAAATGCAATTTTAACTTGCCTATATTGAGTTAGCAGGGTATGGTTGATAGAGCTTCCTCTGAGTGGTAGGGCCTTGGATTCCCTGCATCGGTATGTCGGATAGCGTTTGCGGCATTGGTGTACTATATCTGGCGAGAGCGGAATTCTCGGTCCTTACAGTATAAGTATACTGATGTGGTTCCTTGTTCTGCAGGTCTTGTGCAAATCATCTGGTGGAGATTATTCTCTTGTAGAAAAGTGGCCAATACCCCGACTAACGATGGTTCTAGGGTGAATGGCAGCTCCCCGACTCTAAATTTGTCTGATTCTGACATGGTTTGGTCAGATTGATTTCTTGGTGATCGGTCTGTGCACAGACACACCATTGCAGCTTTTAGCATGTTATATTGCAGTATTAATGTGATGGTCTTTTCCACCAGGATCTCTAGACTCCTCGTGGCTTCTCTTGTGGTCACTACTGAGTCTTTTGTATTGCTTTTGCTGATCTAACCTTTGATGTTATGTTAACTCTTTTCTTTAGTTGCCAGTGTGGCGTGAGAAGCCGAGATTAGGTTTCCTTTTCGCTCTTGCTTAGCAAGACTCGCATTTCGTTGTTGTTTTCCTGGGGTATGTCCCTTGCAGATGTTGTACTTTTGTTTCTTTTTTTTCGGTAAATAAAAATATATATTAACCGATGAAACAAAAGTACAACATCTACAAGGGGTATACCCTAGGAGTTGTACTTTTGTTTCATCATTGATATATATTTTTGTTTACTGAAAAAAAAAAGTTATCCTTGAATTTAATCGATAGAAAGTGAGTGAGAGAAGAAGATTAGTCGCGATTATCGAAGAAGGATCATGGGGACTGATTTGGAGAAATTGTATGAGTAGTTTCATCATGATTTAGTAAGGGGAATTCCATATCGTACTCTTTTATGCCACGTGGGTCTTTCTTAACTTTCATCGTACTCTAAAAATACTATTTTCCTGAAATCTTGCTCAATGCTTATTTTGAATCTTGGTAAAGAAATTGGTTTTTAAATATGTCTGTGGCTTAAGTACATTTGGTCAATGATAGCGCTCCAGTGATTTATCCACCTGTATCACAAGTTCTGATGATGACACAACTGAGCATTCGCAGATCCCTTTGAGGACATTGGAAGAAGATGCCTAAGTGTTATGTTTGATGCACACATTGGATATTATTAAATGGTTTACTAATTGTTTAGGGTACTACACCACGGTTGTGTTGAAGGTCTAAGTACCGGATATTTTGACTGATCCTGAACCATTTAACGCGTTTGATTTTGATGCTATGGTGCCATGATTATTTCACAAACTGGGCCACCCGGCTCACCCCCAACAATCTACATTTCCAGTTTTGTTGATGATTATTTTGGTGAGCGTATGCAAGCGAGGAGTTGAGCAGGATTTGCACTTTTGGAGTTTAGAATGTTTTTAATTTCTTCTTAGGACTTGTAATCTGATCACAATTGCTTTGTAATTACATTGGAAGATATTATCATATGATAAGCGACTTGGGTCATCACAGTTGGTATCGGAACGACACCTGGGCTTGATTGCTTATGTTAGCACAGGCCAAGATCGGGTCCTCGGAGTCGGGATATTACAGGCTGAATTTTGATGTATTGATACAGATTTAATGTCGGTGAATTTTGCGGACAAAATTCTTTTGAGGAGGAAAGAATGTAGCAATTCCAGTTTTTAGAAGTGCCCAAAAGAATTACTGATTGAGAGGAAAATGATGATGATGATGATGATGATGTTTGGTGAAAACTACGATTGGCGTTATCGTGCTTCTTTAGTGTCATCATGCAATCATGCCACCGCGTGCTACCTATCATCGTCATGCTTCTTACGTGTCAACATACTATAGTCAACACGTCATGCTTCGAGCCATGTTTAGCTGCGGTAGCATTGTCTTGCTTATTTGGTTGCACAACCCATTTCTCACCACCCTGTGCTTCGAGCCTCGTCGTGCTTGTCAGTTGGCATAGCCTTGTTTAGCCACGTCATTCTTCTTTCCACCCCGTGCTTCCTACAAATTGCTATAAATTGCCCTTTGATCTCTTCTAAGATTATTTAAAGTTATCTTTGAATATCATCGATAGGCAGTGAGTGAGAGAAGAAGATTAGTTGTGATTACCAAAGAAGTATCATATGGACTTATTTGGAGATATTTCATGAGTAGTTTCTTCATGATTTAGGTAAGGGGAATTCCATATCACTATTCTTTTATGCCACGTGATCTTAATGTTCGTCGTACTCTTAAAAAATATTTTTCTTGAAATCTTGCTCTATGCCTGTCTTGAATGCTAGCAAAGGACTTGGTTTTAAAACCAGACAACCCTGTAACCCGAACAGATCCGCGACTAATCGGTGCTACGCTGGTGGCCGAATGCACGCCATGGAGCCCGAGAAATAGACTACATCATCTCTCTCCGTAGCACTCTCTTTTTAGAATGTTTGCAATTTCTTTTTAGGACTTGTAATGTAATCACAATTGCGTTGTAATTACGTTGGAACATATTGAATTATATGATAAGCGACTTGGGTCATCACATATGGTATCGGAACGAAACCTAGGCTTGATTGCTTATGTTAGCATAAGCCAAGATTGGGTCCTCGGCCTCAAGATAATTACAAGCTGAATTTTGACGTTTTGATACAGATTTAAAGTCTGTGAATTTCTCGTCTTTTGAGGTGGAAAGAATGTAACGCCCAGAGTTTTAAGAGGTGCCCAAAAGAATTACGGATTGAGAGAAAAATGACGATGAGGATATCTAGTGAAAATTGGGGTCGGCGTTATCGCGCTTGTTTGGCGTCGTCATGCAATCATGGCACCTCGTCGTGCTACCTATCATGGTCACGCTTCTGACGTGTGAACACACTACCGTCAACACGTCATGCTTCGAGCCTTGTTGAGCTGCGATAGCATTCTCGTGCTTATTAGGATGCTCAACCCTTTTCTTGCCACCTCAGGTGGCATAGCCTTGTCATGCTTCTCAGGTGGTATAGTCTTGTCTAGCCACGTCATGTTTATTTCCGCTCGTGCTTCTTACAAATTGCTATTAATAGCCCTTTGATCTCTTCTAAGATTATTTAAAGTTATCTTCGAATATCATCGATAGGCAGTGAGTGAGAGAAGAAGATTAGTTGTGATTACGAAAGAAGGATCATACGGACTGATTTGGAGAAATTGCATGAAAAGTGTCTTCATGATTTAGGTAAGGGGAATTCCATATCACTGTTCATTTATGCCACGTGGTTATTTCTTGACATTCGTCGTACTCTTAAAAACTATTATCCTGAAATCTTTCTCTATGCTTGTTTTGAATATTGGCAAAGCACTCGGTTTTAAAAAAACATCTGTGTGACATGGCTTAAGTGCTTTTGATCAACGACAGTGCTCCGGTGATTTATTTGCGTGCATAATAAGTTCTGATGATGATACATGTGAGCTTTGGCGGATCGCTTTGAGGATACAGGGAGCAAGATGCCGAAGTGTTATGTTTGAGGCGCACATTGGATATTTAAATTGGTTTACTAATTGTTCGGGGGTACTACCCACGGTTGTGTTGTCGGTATCAGTACCGATCAATTTTACTAATCCTGAATTGTTTAGCTTGTTTGATTCTAATCCTATGGTGATATGATTTTTTCACTAACTGGGCTACCCGGCTCACCCCCCACCATTTACCTTTCAAGTGCAGATGATTATTTTGGTGAGCTATGCAAGCGGGGATGTGAGCGGGACTTGGAGTTTTGGTGTTTAGAAATGTTTGCAATTTGTTTTTAGGACTTCTAATCTGATCACGATTGCATTGTAATTACGTTGGAAGATACTTAATTATATGATAAGAAACTTGGGTCGTCACGGTTAGCATTAGAGCAGCACCTAAGCTTGAATTGCTTAGGTTAGCGTAAGCAAGGATAGGTTCCTCGGCCTTGGGATAATCATAAGCTTAAATTTTAAGTTTTGATACATATTTGTGGTCGATGAATTTCGCTGCTGAAATTCTTTTAAAGAGCGAAGAATGTAACGCCCCAAGTTTTTAGAGGTGCCCAGAAAATTACAGATTGAGAGAACAATGAATGTGATAATTTTTAGTGATAACTGGGATTGGCATTATCGTACTTGTTGGGTGTCATCATGCAATCGTGACACATCCCTCTTATTGAGGAACTAGATGTCGAAATCCCTTTCAGATTCTCAGCAGCGTGAGATGGGTCGTGTGGTTACTGAGGATGAGATTCAGAAGGTTTTCTTCTCTCTCAAGGATGGTAAATCCCCTGGTCCTAATGGGTATACGCCCTCATTTTTAAGAGGACGTGGCATATGGTGGGGGAAGACATTGTGGAAGCGATTCAAGATTTTTTTTGTGATGGTCAACTTCTCAAAGAAATTAACTGTACTTTCCTTGTCTTAATTCCAAAAGTTACTAATCCCTCGAGCCTAATTGATTACAGGCCTATTTATTGCTGTAATCATTGCTAATCGTGTTAAGGTGGTTCTTGGGGACCTCATTGATCCTTCCCAGACATCCTTTGTTGCCTCTCGGAGTATTGCAGATAATATCCTCTTATTTCAAAAGCTCATGCAGAACTATCATCGGGAGGATTTTAGGGTTCCTAGATGTGCCATGAAGGTGGATTTGATGAAGGCCTATGATTGTTTGCTTTGGGATTTTCTTTTTGATGTGTTGATTTGCCTTAGATTTCCCCCCACGGTTATTAGATGGATCAAAGCCTGCTTCTCTAGCAAGAGCTTTTTCGATCATCATAAACGGGGAATCTAATGGTTTCTTTTGTGTAGGCGTGGTATCAGGCAGGGGGATCCGATGTCCCCCTACCTTTTTGTTATTTGCATGGATGTTCTTGCAGGGATGTTGCAGAGACAAGTAGTTGGTAGTCAGTTTCACTACAACTGGAGGTGCCAAAAAGATGGTATCTTTCAGCTTGCCATTGTTGATGATCTCATGCTTTTTATCGGGGTGATTAAATTCTTCCTATGGCAATTTAGTCATCAACGCCTACCACTCCTGCCATAATTAATGAAACGACACTGCCCTGTCAACATCCTCTGTCCTCTATGGTCTCAAGTCCAGAAACACTAGAACATTTTTTTTTTTACTGCGTTCGTGTTCGGCCAATTGGGGAATCCTTTTCGGGAAACCTTACACCCCCTCAACCACCAGTTCACTCTGCTTCCCGCTGGCTCTCTCATTGGCTGTTGCAACCAGCCCTTCCGCAACCCTCGGTTGTCTGTGCCTCCCTTAGGATTGTGTGTATCACGGTTATTCTCTGGTCCATCTGGCTAGCCCGCAATGCCCTGCTCTTTCGGGGGAAGCAACTTTCTTTGTGTTTGTTCGATCATTGCTCAATGTCGGGATCTTCTGTATACTATCGTCCATACCTCAGCCTTTCGGCATTCTTGTCGTAAGGCTAGCTTCGCAGTTCAGGCATACCCGAAGGCTATTGTGGACTGCTTTGAACACTTTTACCCCCTGTTGCACTCCATTTACTTTTCAGATACTTGCGCCTGCCCGCTGCCACCTTCGCTGTTTTTTGCTCTATTTTGGTAGTTGGTTCTCCCATAGATCAACAATTCGGGGTTGGTTTGGTGCTGTTCAACATAATGTGGTCGCCAATAGGTGCATTAGTTAACATTCTAACGGCCAAGGACGAATTTCACGCTTTTCAGTTAGCCTTGCCAGCTTGGTCTGAACTGGGTTGTCAGGCTCTAGTATTTTCATCTTATCTTTCTATTTCATGATTACTCTTTTCTAGTGCAGTTGACGGCGAACAATAGGGACTGTTTGACTGCACCCAACATTTTATGTACAGTTCAGCCTAGCTGCAGAGATTTGCACTCAGTGCTGGCCACCAGAGGGAAATCAGCTCCTTCAGGACTTTCATCAGCTTTAGCGGCTTTTGTAACTCGATCTGCTACTCTGTTTCAACAGGAATGGATCGTTGCTGCGCAGCCTACAAGGCATGCCGCTTGCTTGACCCTTGTAGTGTTTTTGACTTTGTAGCTAGTATTCTTTTGACGTATGGATGGGGTCGTCATCCATTTTGTTAGGCGTTTCCTTGCCTATGTACATTTGACTGTCCATATCTAGTATATATTCCCCCCTCTTCTACCCCAAAAAAAAAAAGGTAATAGAGGGGACTTTTCTCATCATAGCACAGGAGGGCCTTGCCTATTCTTGTGCGTATTTACATAGAAATCTAGCACATAAAAATAGAGTCACAGATAAAATGGTGTGGCAACATGACACAAAATTTGCTATATAGCATCAATTCAGTTAAAAGTGCAGCTTTCCATGTAGGCAAACTGTCACCATAAGACACGCTTCAAATTAATGTCGCTAAAGCTGAAATGTAATTGATACACAGCATTTGGCGAGAACTTGTATATGAGAGTGAGGTATAGACCCACCCAAGTAACAGGCAAGTAGATTGTAATCTGAAACACCCTCAAATAATTGAGAGTGACATTGCAATTTCAATAATGGCATAGATGAACGGTAGGGAATTACACCTCATAGGCACGAGAGTATTCTTAATTTCGGTAGTTGAACTGAATATTTTGATGCTTAAAGATTGTTCATCCAGAGATTTACAAGGGGTAACTATTCTTCTACCCCTGTTTGACGAGTAAAGTTATACAAGCAAAGACAACTGCATCAGTAAGGATTCAGCTCCACATGGTAGATGTCTAGTTTCCCCCCAACTCACTCCGAGTGAGATGTCCAGTAAATCAGCCCGCTGCAAGAAACAACCACCCCGTTAATTAAAAGCTGTCTAGAAAGCGCCCCAGAAGCAAGTGCTTGTACATCTCAAGAAAGGTCATGCCTGAGAGGGGAAAGCATACATATATGCGAAGCGTTAAAGATATGGTTCAGTGTATGCATAAAAGTGCAACCTCTTCACTTACGTCACTGTCTATCGAGCATAATTCTACTTTGCACTTCGACGGGAACATCAAACGTGAGAATACTAGGGTGTAGTCGCGTAGGACAAACCCAACCCCACCCTCCTCTTCTTTTCTCTCCTTCCTAAGGGGGAACTAGATAGAGAGACTCCATCATTGGCAAAAATCACTGATGAAGATAGGCAATTCCGAAAGGATTCAATTTATGCATGCAAGTGCAGGCTCTTTGAAAACATGTCATTGTCTATCAAGCGTTTACGTCTAGTTTGCACTTGCACAGGAATATCAAACCTAAGGCTAATAGGCCGTAGGACTTCCTCTCCCCACCTCCCCCCCCCCCCCGCGGGGCCATTCTCTTCTTCTCTGTTAAGGAGAGAGACTACCTCATTGGCATAAATGACATGAAGACGGCCAATTACCAAAAGGGAGGGGCTTATATGCTGTCATCTTAAGAACACCGACTTAATCAAAAGGTACATAAAACATAAAAGCTTTAAACCAGAAGAAAACTTGCCTAATCAGCACGAACACGCACTGCAAAACACCAGCAGTTCCAGTCCAAGCTGAAGGTCCAGATGAGACGAGTGCATCTTGTATCAATAAACCCACGGAAGCTGCCAAAGAAACGAAGGATACAACGTATGCAAGGAAAAGCCAAAGCTTCAGCCTGCAATTCAAAAGTTACCGAGTCAGGAAATGATGCAACGCTGGGGATAAGCATATAATATCCTGGTTGACTTCAAAATTGAGTTACCGAGTATAAAAAGGGTCATGCTGACCTACACTTCAAATTTCGCAAATCCTAACCTCTTGTACAAGTAGAACTGCAGAAGACTCTTCCCAAACTCAAAAAGGAAAAAGGAAGCTATTAAAGGAACCCTAACAAAGCCTTGAGAAGGCTGTATTGCCATAAGGGTTAATTACATTGGACCTAGATGAGGCTTGAGTATATTACTTTCAACTACATGAGATATCAAAAACTACACCACCATCACAAAAACAAGAATTAATAATACTGCCCTTAGGTTTTTCAATACCAAGTAAATATTTTCTTTCCCATACCAGTTTGCAACCGTACTGGTGCAACAACCCTCTTCCTCTCAATCTATTCTATCACCACCAGATCACCAACCAACCGACTCATCTCACAAATTCGGCCATCAGTGAGTCCACATTAACGTGAACCATTGTTGAGATAGTTACCACAACGAGAGATGAGCAAGAAGAACGCTGGAGGTTGAACTTTGTCGGCAATCAAGAGATCTCTAGGGGTTGCAAGGTAATAAGCAAGAATTCGAGGCAGGGGTGGTGGTTGTATTTGTTCATAAAAATGGAGATTTCCGGTGGTTCCGACCGGCTCAATTTTGATTGTTGTGAAATGAGAAATTCCTGGTGAGAATTTGATTACGGCTGCACTAATTTGAATGATTCACCATTACTTTGTATCTGTGTTAGTGAGAGAGAGGAAATGGGTGAGAGAGAGCAAACCAGTGCAAATCATTGTTTGCATGCTGTGAGGAAGAACAATGTTTAGTTTGTGTCTCCAGTGATGTGGGAGGGGATTAAGACAGTTAAGAAGAATGGAGTTCAGAGGTTATGGTGGGGGCAAATTGTGGATTGAACGACTTATAAAGGCATTATGGACATATCCAAAAATGAGGTTGGATGTAATAAAATATCAAACTATATGCACGTGAGTGTAATTTTTGAAAGGCCATGTAAGTGTAACAGTATTAAGCTTAACGTTAGTTCACTATAATTAACCCTTGCCTAAAACCAATATGGTGAAATTGGGCTGAAAAAGAAATCTCATGCAACCAGTTGTTAGCAAACTGGTATGGTCCAACCGATGGACTTTCTACTTATACCTGATCGGCTTCTTTCATCCAAAGACCCTTTTACAGCATTCTAGTAGTTTTCACTCCTGGGTCAAAATAAGCTACAAACTAGACCTATATAAAGCATAAAAAGGGGTGAAAGAGAATCATGTGTAGGGACCCAAATACTTCATCCAATACCAATTTGTAAGGAACCTGACAATATATGAGAAAATCATACAATCCTTCAGAATAAGGCCACACGCCATGGTTCTTCATCCTCTATATAGTCTTCTATCAAAGAACAAGCCTGAACGAAAACAAAAGGACTCATTAAAAGATGAGCTCCAAATATTTCCCTTCACCGAAAAAGGTGAACCAAACCTCACCTTTAATCAGTCCCCACCTTCTTGCCTTACCTGCTTCTGCAACTTTCCACCATCCTATCCTGATAAGTTTTCACTTTTGTACTCAATGATGTAGTCCAAGAGAGACACAATGAGTCTTGGCCCAAAGTATCCGAATTTGGACTGTTTCGGATCTGGCACAGCATATGGAGGGTCCAAAGGCCTGAATAAAGACCCCAAGTTGCAAGTTCCGATATGGCATTGCCAAAGATGGGTAGAATCCACTTTCTAGATTTTTGGGCTGATCAGCTTTCGGATCTTCGGTAGGTTTATTTCATGGCTGCTTATGTTACTGCATTATCAGTTTTGTACGTGCTAATATTCCCACCATGATTTAAGCTGGCTCCAGTCTCTAGTATTTTAACGTCTGATGTAGCTCTCCAAGATAAATGACGTTATAGATTCTTTACTTTCTGTGGCAGTACGACAAGTGCAGTGTTTCATTTGATATGTGATGCATCTCCACTTGGGCGTAATGCCCAATAACCCAAGGTATGATGCCTAGGTTTCTTCTCTTAGGTGCAATGCCTAAGAACCCTGGGTGTGATAACTAGGTTGTTTCCCTCTCTCTTCTGATCTTTCTATTTAAGTCATGTACTAGTTTGCCTAGGACGATTGAAGACAAGGAATTTATGTTGTTCATCTAATGTGTGAAACATCATTTTCTCTTTAGTGCGCTACCTCCATGCCCTAACAGATGTTCAAGCTTAAAAACACTCACCTAATCTTTTGAATCTTTGTTGACCCATCTAATTTTATCAGAATGACTCATTTCAGTTTTGACTCTGTCCCCTGGTGATAAATTTGTAAAACTATGTTGAATTGTTCCCAAAACATAACGTAGAATCATATCCTCATCATCAAATGAACATTAAACATACCACTGGGAAGCAATTCAGTAATTAAACCTTCATGAATCCATTTCTGTTCTCTGATTCCAGGTAAAAAACCCCTCGAAATGTGAAATAATAAAGCAGGAACGATATTAGACTAACCGGCCCTAAACTCTCTTCCTTCTTGCTGCATTCTGCTTCACCACAGGTAACCTCAACCCAGAAGAGTTGTCCCTCACCCAATCCCATTTGAAAATGCCAATTCTTACTGCATTCACATGAAAACAATTCGGGGCCTGCCTTTACTGATATTCCAATCCTCTGTCTTGGTCTTGGTTGTCAAGATTAATGGCAAACCTCCACATCAAACAACATTCAAATATCACCCTCAACCATAGCAAACCTGTTCATTCACATGCTTCTGCAAGACTGCAACTCTCGCCGTCGGGGCTTAAACTTTCCAGTAATCGTACCCCATACTAACCTCGACCACTAGAAGACCACCCACATACATATCCCGTGTTATTTCATCATACATAAAAGCTTTAGGGCTAGCTTTGTGATGTTCAATATCTTCTCTTTGCTTTCATAAAATGGTGTCTAATATGTAAAGTTCATGTGCCTGCATAGCACTAAACAATGTGAATAGTACCGAAGACTTCCTGATGGAAAAAGTATTAACAGGAACTCAGGAAGTCTAAGCAATATAGGTCAAACCCAAGTTTAATTGGGTTTGAGTTATTCCAAGAAAGGAAGGAGTTAAGAAATGTACAACTGTTTGGAAGGATTACAGATAGCTTTTCCTCCCAAAGTGAGTACAAGCTAAGATGGAAATCCTTGACAAGCTAAACAATGGCAAAAATGTGGATTATAGCCAACATTTGTGCCACAAATAGATATACTGGGGCTTCTTAAGAAAGTCAAACAGAATCTTCTTTAGGGTTAGGGGCTCTTCTGTGATAAAAAATCCAGGTCAGGAAAAGCCCATGACTACTAATCGTTTCTGTCAAGAATCAAACACATATAATTACACACACGAAATTTGTAGTACATTGTACCTAGCCAGAGAAACCATTATTGTTATAAGATTATAATAGGATCAACAACAGGGGTAACATAGCTAGGAACATATCAAAAAGTTCCTAGCAGATTAATCACAAAAACTAAAAAAGTTAAACCATTCCAGGATACTCTTCCATGAGACAAAAAATAAAAGTAGACTCGAACAGAGAGTGTAAGACCAAATGATAAAAGGAGACGACCTTTTCCTCAGCGTCCTTTTAAGGTAACTTCTAGGAAGCACCGACACCTCATATAGGTCGAGAGGTATATTGTCTGACACCTACCTACACCTCGACACCTCAATGCTCCGGACACGTGTCCGACACCTCACAGTGAAGTCCAAATTTATATATTTATTTTTTAATTACCGGAAACCATGTCGGATACCTCTTGAAGAAGTGTCTGAGACCTCTTGAAGAAGTTTCTACATGTATGGAGCCAATATACAATATTTCAAACTTATTTCAGGGTCAGTGTGTAATAATTGAACTATTAAGTCAAATCCTAACAGATTGGCCCCAGCAAAAGCTACCCATCTTCTTTCTCTCTCAACTTTTTCTCCTTTCCTCCTTTTTCTTACCGAAAGCATCTAAGCTCAAAGCCCAAAGGAAGATAGTTCAACATCTCAGACCCCACGGATCTATCTGGCGCTATAAGACCTCTCCTTCATGCTTTTGGTTTGATGCTTTTTTTCCCTTCTCTCTTGTTACTGCCGAGACTCTAATATTGGTATTATTGAATCTTCAGTTACTATCTTGTTACCAACCTTCTTTCTTGTTATTGTAGAGACTATTTCATGTTACTGTCTTTCTCTCTCATCTGTTTTGAACGAAATTCAGCTGCTCCACATGTTTATTTTTATTATATGTATATAGTAACCCCTCGTCCCTAATTAATTGATCGTGTTTAACTTACACGCTCATTTAAGATATCAAATATATTTTATGAGTTTTCCATTCTATCACACGAGAGAAAGAGATAAGGAGAGAAAAAAGTGGGCGAAGAGAGAGAAAAATGGGTTGTGGAGGATTAAATGTAAAGAGGGAAATAGATTAACCAGAGTGTAACAAGAGCAAACATGGAAAAACACATGTGGAATCTTTCTTAAATTGGAAAGTGATCAATCTATTTGGGATAACGCAAAACGGAAATATGATCAATTTTTTGGAACAGATGGATATACATATATCCTATGAAGCACGGGTGCTTCAAAAGGGAAGGGATATCGGGGTCGGGTGCGCATCAGACACGGGTGCGCCTCGGGTGCGTGTCGGGTGCGCACCCGTTAATTTCCAATTATTTTTTCATTTACAGAAATTCGGGTGCGGCTCGGATACGGTTCGGGTGCGGATCCGACACTTCGGGGGTTGAAAACATAATATCCAGAAGATAATTTCGGGGGTTGAAACACAAAACTTAATTGTTTTGGGGGTGAAAACATAAAATAACCGATACTTACCAAATTAGGGCACGGTTCTCGTCTGATAGAGAGAAAGAGAGATCGCAGCGCCACGACATCCCTAGACACACCGGCGACCTCCCTCGACACCGGCGATCTCCCACGACACCCACCGAATAGTCGCGACCACCCACGACACCGCCGAACAGCCGCGACCACCCACGACACCGCCGAACAGCCGCGACCACCCACGACACCGCCGAACAGCCGCGACCACCGAAAACCTCCCTCGACCTCCGGCGACCACTCGCGACCACCCTACTAACCTCCGGCATCTTTGCTTTGAAGGTATGTCTAATGTCTCCGACTTCCTTTCTGTCTGTCTTCAATATTTTTTTGTTGGTTTCTGCTGAGACTTTGAATAATGTGGAATGTTTTTGTGTGATTAACTTCTCAAATCAATTTTTTTTTTTATTTTGCTGTGACAGTGTGATGGAGAGATAGACGAAGATGAAAATGTTGTGGTCATGGAACCCTTAGATACTTGATGGAGTACTTTGTTTGTTTGATACTTTGAACTTTGATGCTATGTATTTGATTTTGATGGAGTACTTTGTTTGTTTGATAGTTTGAACCCTTATGTATTTGATTTTGATGGCATTGAACTACTGTTGAATGGTATTGTATTTGATTTAGAAATTAAATGCTAGTTGTACATAGTAAAAATATTTATATATCATATATTATATATATATAAATATATATATATAATATTTGCCGTATCCCCCGCCGCACCCATATCCTAAAATTTTCAAAAATGCTGTATCCGCGTATCCGCACCCATGTCGTATCCGCACCCGCACCCGTGCTTCTTAGCATATATCCATAATGAAAATATATTCGAATATTCAGGGGCATCCTACGGTATCCAAAATCTAATTTTTGAAAATTCTCGGCTATGAAGCACCTGTGCGGCACTTAGGGTGAAGCACCAGCACCGGATACGCGTCGAGTGCGGGTGCGTGTGCGGGTGGGCCTCGGGTGCAGCACCGTGCGTGTCCACCTTTTTTAATTTTTAATTTCTTAAATCCTGGGTGCGGATAGGGTGCGTATCTGCTAAGATCTGTCACCACCGGCAACCATCGGGAACTCCGGCGACCACCGAAAATCTAAGAGGCACTGGAGAGAAGAAGCAGAAGGAGAAGGAGGAGGAGGAAGAAGGAGAAGAAGGAGGAGAAGGAGAAGGAGAAGGAATAGGAGACTTACCGACGACCCACTACGACGTCCCCGTGCGCCGAGTCTCGGCGACCATCGAGCGCTGTGCGCCGTCTCCCAGAGAGTCGATGTTAACTCTCTGTTCAGTGTCAATGTGTTGACTCTATCTTCTTCTGACTTCTGACTTGTTTACATTAATTTTGTTATATTATTTAAGGACCCCCAATGTTAAGTTATTATATAAATCAACCCCAGTAATTTAAAGAAATAGAAGTGCTACCACATAAAAACTTTATTATGTTCAGTTCTACAATTTTAATATTTATAAAATTACCCATTAAACTTAACAAATTCTTACTAATTTGGTTGAAAGCTTTAAAATTTACAAAAGAACCCATTAAACTTAACAACTCACTACTTTGGTTGGAATATTAATATCTTTTTCACATATATCAAACACATGTATTATGATTATTAAGATTTAAATTGTTTAAAAATTAAATACTAAATATACATAATTAAAAAAATATTTATAAAATGTCGTATTCCAGCCGCACCCGTATCCTAAATATTTTAAAAATACCGTATCCGCACCCGCTCCCGTGTCCGTGCTTCTTAGATTCCTAGTGTCCCAGTCGATGTCAATGTCGGAGGCGATGTCCGTGCTGCCTAGGGCACCGTTTGATTAGCCTTTTCATCATTTTTGGTTTATCTTCAAAGATGAGATAGTTTCCTTTACAGAAAAAGAAAGTAGGTGTTGGCCTTGTTTGGATAACGTTTTCAGAAGGATGAAAATAATTGACTTTCAGAAAATACCCCAAATTTGTTTGGATACGATTTCACAATACATCTTTAAGCCAAAAGGAGTTGGGTGGATTCTAAAAAGGATCGGTAATTTATTAATGATGAATTGAGAAAGTCTTTTGAAGAAAGATTTTTGGTGTTTCCAAAAATAGAAATTTAAGAATAGAGGACAAAAACAAGCAACGTGGCCTCAGACAACCTTGTCCCCCCTATCCCCTAGAAACTAAGCAACTGCCCTCGGCATCACCAGCCTATGTCAAGCATACCAAAAGATATTGATGCCACATGCTCTTAGTACCATAATAGCACAGGAGGTACACCAATTCCAATCATTGTCATCACTTGCACCTGCCCAAACAACGATATCCACTCGCCCTTCTTCTCGACATTGACTAAAGGAACCAGAACAGCTCTATTTGTTATTTGGCTTTGGAAAAGACGAGTAACCCAATACAGCCATGAAAACACACATAAACTTCTCCAATCTCGGATATCCCTCCTAATTCTGGATCGAAGCCACACTACTGCCCGAGGTACTGGCCTTTCTATCCTTAGTCAAGAAACCATAACCCAAATGCCCCCCCCCCCCCCCCCCCCCACAAACCACCAAAAAAAAAATTTCGTCCAGAATGTCTCTACCTCCCCCTCTCCATCTGCCCACTACAAAGGAAGCATCCCAAACTTTTCCTTACCACCAGGAGACATATATGCATTCGATGGCAATGTGATAAATCAACCCCATCACAGTTTCTCCATTGGACACAAAAAGGACATAGAATTAGTCGAACATCATAGAATGCACTCTAACTAGCATTCCTACCCTCCAATTGTCACTGCTTCTTCAATCTCGCTAATCTCTCTTAAATTTAAAGACTAGATGTTCCACCACAAAGCGGAGGCCCCGATATGTTGTAGGGAACAAAATTAATATCATCTCCAAAAACTTCAGGTTGACATTCAACCCTGAAAAAACTTGAGAACATTAAAGAACATCGCCGTACATATCTGAAGATTCCCTCTGCAAAATCAAATCTATCACCAGCCCTCAGCAATGTAAAAACAATACTAGTTACCCCTTTCCCCAAATCAGAAGAATATACCACCAAAAAACAGACTCCCTGAGACACTCTTGATTCGGAAATTCTTGCAGAAAGAGGAAGGGGGTGGGGGGGGGGGGTGTGGAACACCAGCACTCAAACGAGCAGATTAAGATGCAAGTCCATAACTAGCCAAGCAGCCCTTGCACCACTCATGAAACCCAGAAGTGAGTATAAAGCAAGGAGGTTTCAGTGCTGGATTTGCATGACATACTCTCCATATATTTCCTTTTACTTTGATCTCCAAAAACTCATTCGCTTGACCACCGGAACAAGAAACCCCTATCCCCTGCATTCTAATAATGACAGAGTACACCATCCTACTAAGCAAGCTCAACAAATCTTTTCCATCCACTTGCACATACTACACAGTAGGACAACGATTCAAATTTTTGGATATTCGATTGCCAACTGCCCCTTCTTTCGAGAACCAAGGAGTTAATGTAAGCATTGAGACTTCCTCAAAGCTCTCCAATGAAAAAGCTTGGGAAAGGCACCTTATCCCCATGACAAAGTTTTCACAACTTGAAATAGTCTAAAGGAAAATGGGACCTCTGCAATTCTTTCAGTGCCCAGTTAGCTTTCAGAAGACTTAATAGGAAGCGGCCTCACTCTTCAGAGAGCAGGTTTCCAGGAACAAAGATAGCTTGCCCAGAGTAGAACCATGCAGGACCAGACACGAGATGGAGCTTCGGCAACACTTAACTTTCAGTTTCCACCATTTATCAACATAAACTTGAACCATGTGGAGCAACCCCAGTGTTGCAAAAGAAGATAACATAGAAAAAAGTTGTACTAATGCGGCAGATTTCAGGTAACTGGTTTGAGGTAAGGCTGTGTACATCTTACCATCCCCAGAGCCTGCCACGGACCAACTTGTGACTGGGCTAGCTCATTTCTGTGTCCAGTAAATGGCTCCATGTAAGAGTAAAGTTCAAGTTGAAACACAAGAGAAAAAGTACCAGATTCAATTCAATGTTGAGGGAGAAGAGAACCTCCCGTTATCAAGATTTCTCCCATAAAGTTTAAGAAACTCAGTTCACTTGTGCATAATACTAGATCGTGTTTAACTTGCACATTTATTTAGAATATAAGTCATATTTTATGCGTTTCTCATCTATCGAGATAGAGTCGAGATAGAGAGAGAGAAGGTAGGTTGGTGGAGGATTAAATATGGAGAGAGAAAATAAAACAAAATAAGTGTAAAAAAGGTAAACATAAAAACCACAAAATGTTTTTTATTTTGAAAAGTATTCAATTTGTTTGGGACAACCAAAAAAATAATAATAATAAGATCAATTTTTTAAAGGAAGGATTACTATAATTAGACATTGCACCCACAAAACAGTGTCACAACGTGTGGTTCGCGAGATTAGATAACTTGAAAACAAACCTAACTAAACGAGTCATAAGTAGACCTTCATAATACTCAAAAAAACACTCATTGTCGACTTTTCAATAGCGTTTTCTAGATAAAAATCTAAATACACGCAACAGAGAAGGAAATTCTCACCTCCACTCGCCTTCCTCGTATGGAGAGTAGTCAATGTCCTCCCTTCTAACGCAATTGAACATCAAAGCAGCCAAGGATGCAAATATGCCTACAAAATATAAACCGGTCACAGAATCCAGTTTGAAAAACCCTAAGATTTTGGAACAAAAACGAAGACAATAACGACTAAACGTACGCGCGCACACACACAGAGACACAGAGGGGAGGGGCTGAATACCCGGTAGGTAGTGGAGGAAGGAGACCTTCACGGTGTCACAAACGACGGCGTCGACCCAAAACCACCAGCCGGCGCCGAACACGGCGCCGGCGACGCCTGGTCCGAAGATCGCCCACAGCTCTCCCACATCCATGGCGTTATGTACAGTTGGAGACTTGGAGAAGTCAAAGATATATGTATAGATCCTTTTCTGATTTAAATAAAAATAAATATAATTATATGTCAAAGTTCTGTCGATGATGATACCAAGCTCGAAATAAAGCCAGTTAAGTACCAGCTAACTTCGGCTGGGGTGAAGCTTTAAATCAGCCGGTTGCCACGTGTTTTAAAAATGAAATTTTAATTTACTATAATACTATATTTATTCCTTGGCATCAAATATTTAATAATAAAAAATTCTAAAATTATTTTTATATATTTTTTTGCTTATGAGAAGTTTTAACTTAAAAACTTCATTAAAAGTAAAGCTTAAATGATTGGTCAAATAATGATTATCTTATTCATTTGTGTAAGTTTAGTTGCAAATGATCAAAATGATATCTCCTTATAAGCTGTAGCGCTCGAAATATTATTTCGTCGACTAAAATTTTTTGGGCAAATTACACTTATATCCTTGAGGTTAGGGTGTAATTACAGTCAAGGACACTGAGTTTCAAAATGTAACAATCGTGACCAAAAAATCCTAATTTTGTAACACTTGTATCCATCCGTTAGGGTTCCGTCAAAAAAGTATATTTTTTTTATGATGTCATTGTTATGTATTTTCAAAATGGCAATACTACCCTTTATTGCAGCTAATGGTTTAAATTACAGGTAATGACAATAGTTTGGACAAATTACTCTTATGTCCAATATAATGGTTTAAATGTTCAAATTAGGATTAAGGTTTTTTAGGCAATTACACTTATGTCCAATATAATGGTTTAAATGTTCAAATTAGGATTAAGATTTTTTAGGCAATTACACTTATGTCCAATATAATGGTTTAAATGTTCAGATTAGAATTAGGGTTTTTTAGGGTTTGTATGAAAACCCTAATTTTCAAATTAGGTTTTCAAATTACCGCCGGCGACCAATCTTCTGTCGGCGTCGCCCCCATCGCCGGCGACGTTGCCTTTCCCCCTCCATCTCTTCTCTCCCCCCACCTCCCCCCCCACAGCAGCCCCTTCCCTCGCCTTACGCTGGCAGCTCTATCGCCCCACGCCGCCGCACAAAGTAACTCACCCTCAGTACTCACCACACCTGTTGTCGCCACCGACGAGACCCACCTCTACTTTCACCCGCCATCACCACCTCCACTTCAGATCTGACCCAGATCCCTTTTCTATCTTCATCTGGGTTCAAGCCATGGCGGGCCGAAGACGGGGGAAGAAGACGAGATGAAGCGTCGGTGACGAGGGAGGAAGACGAGGGGCAGCGCCGGTGATGAGGGAGGAAGACAGGTTGCAGCGCCAGTGACGAAGGAGTTCAGACGGGTTGCGTAGGGGAAGGGAGAGGCAGACGGGTGACGGGAAGAGGGGGAGGGGTGGCGCGGGTGGAGCTTGAAAAAAAGAAATGGGGTTGGGGGTGGTGTGGGAAAGGGGGCGGGATGGGGGGAGGGGTGTTGGGGGGTGGGGGAAAGGTTGAAGTAATGGCATTAAAAAAAATAAGGTTTCAACTAAGGGGTAATAATGTCTTTTCACTAAAACCATCAGGGTTTTAAAGATTTCGTTTGGTCAACGGACATAAGTGTAATTTGTCCAAACTATTGTCCTTACCTGTAATTATACCCTAACCTCAGGGACATAAGTGTAATTTGCCCAAATTTTATATGTTAAACGTTTTAGTTTTCCTTACCTTAATCTCAAAAGGTCTTTTAAAGAAGTGAAGGTGAAAGGGTGAAAATAACTAAAATATGAGGAGTTTGTTAGCAAGTATTAGCATCGGAGCAAACATATATGAGCCTTTTAGGGGTGGGTAGTCGTCCAATAGAAGTATGTCCCCCTCTTTTACGTGAAAGTCAGAGAGAGAAAGGGAAAAAAAAAGCAACACATAGGGCAAGACTTTTTCAAAGTTTTTTCCCCTAATCTTTCCTCTCAAATTTTAATCATGTAATAGGATATTTTAGGTATAATGGTATTGTGTGTGCATTGGTGTGTGTTGTGTATGTTTCAGAGAGTGAGATGTGGGTGTATTTGAGAAGAAGGCTATTGTAGAGTAGCATGAGAAAGGGCTAGGTTTTTTTATCATATCTCTTTTATTTCATATCCGATTGAGATGATTTTGCACTTTCTGAAAACATCATTGTGTCCCGCCTCAACTTTTTAGCTTCATGGTCTCTCAAATTCCCACGTTTGCATATCAAAAAATGACTTTAAAGTCAATTTACCGTAGAAGTCCAGAATTTTTTGATTTTTAGCAGCCACTGTGGTTTGTCATAGAAAATTCATTACTCATGGGTTTTTTTTGGTGAACTTTATATTTTTAGAAACCTTAGCAAGTCGTCTTTAACTTTGTAATTTTGAGCTTTCTAGATTTATAGTATTTCTGCTCCAAAATAACCATTGAACAAAACTGATCTGCACAAAGATGTATTGTTTCTCTCGGCCACTTTGATTTGCTGTAGAAAATTCATTACTCATTGGATTCTTATGATCCTTATATTTCTGAAAATCTTAGAAAGTCTACTTTAATTTCGTATTTTTTACTTTTCTAAGATTAATCATGTTTCTGCCTCAAAATGGTCAGTGTACAAAATTAAGAGTTGTTGAAAGATGTTGTTTCTAGAATTACATATTAGTCCATTGTCCAAAACTTTTTAAGCCACTTGTGAGCATATTTAGGCAAAGTACAAAACTAAAAATTCCCTTATTTTTGTAAAAGTTTCGCTTCTAGGATTTTTCTGGGCATGCGAAAATGATTTTTATTTTAAAAACAGATTTTTAAAGTAATTGGCATAGTAAAAAAAAGTATATTTAGCCAAGAATTTTACAGTGATCTGATTTTACTGGGATGCTTGAGCGTCTAAAATTTCGCAGCATTTCGGCACCATTTGATATTGTCACGCCCCATGAAGTAGGACGCAACAACACATATTCTAACCCGCTAACCTTCTTTAGAAGGTAATTAGAGTGTGCTAATTGCATTCGAATATAAACAACACAACAGACCTTTTAAACATATATTACATTCGTCCATCCTTACAAATCCATGCTTATACACACCACACTTTCACTACGGTCCTATAATAAATGACACATATCTACATGCACACCTCACTCTCTATTTATAAGTGCACAAAGACTTACTATCCCTGATTCTCAGGCACAAAAGGGTACACAAAATCTACCTCACCAACGCCCTCGCCTACCACTTCTTAATCCTCTCTAGTATCCAAGAAGGTAGAGATAGAAAAGGGATCAGTCACAGCTAAGTAGAGCAAACATATAACCAACATAAACACTATCTTAATCATAACAAGCTTGCATAACTAAACCAAACATGCTTATCATTAACTCATGAATGGCATATGATAGATTGCAACGAAGAGCAAGGAACAACTCAGGTATAACACATATCATAATGACTCTAAGGAGCCCAAATCATAAGCTGAATGCTCGTTCACCTACCATCCTTTCTTGGTAAGACCTTAAATTGATCACTCGAAAGCTGAGCCAATCAAATTCAGTTTATGAGTGATAAATTTAGAGCTCACACAAGACTTCGCACATATTGACAGCATACATGGCGCAACGTAATGCTCCTGGGAGGTTAACCTGTTGAGCAAGCTCAACATATATCTCGCTTCCATATAACCCGATTTGCTGACCTTCGACCCCCGGCCACTACTTTCAAAGACTCAAATGATTTATAACATGATATAATGCATAGAGAAACTCAAACATATCAAGTATCATTTAAAATATTGATGCCAGGGAAAGTGGGTTCACAGTCGACACAGAGGTGCCACAAGGAATGCAGTCCGAGTCAAATGCCAAGTATGATGATGTGGGACACAGCAAGGGCGGAGCAAGGGCAGAGACCAGGGGCTTCCCCGATAGAGCTTGAGGGTGGTAGTGCTACAAGGGCGATAGCGCAGGATGAATACACAACGACAATCATAGTCTGATGCTTAGATCCAAAGTCAGGGTCATGTATGTTTCTCTCTCTAGGATTCTAGAGTGAGAAAGTGAAAGTGTTCTGAAAATGTCCAAACGTCCAAATGAATTCTCAAGACCTCTATTTATAGAGATTGAGATGATGATGTCATCACACGACACGTGGCGCTCCCCGGGAGTGACACATCAACGAGGGATCCACAATTGCTAGTGCTCCACGGACTGTCGAATCGCATATTCACCCGACCTGCCTCGCACAGTGTCGCTTTGTCTGTCTGGAAAGACTGGCTCCCACTGCGTCGATGTGGCCAGAGAAACCCCTTGATCTAGCCTCCAATCCAAGCCTTTGCAGAGTCCCACAGGCCTGGCAGCTGTGGGTAAGACCTGACGCCCAACTGCCAGGCGGACTAGGCGCGATGCCCTACGAAGACCTACTCCCATCTCGAAATGACCCGGGGGTCATAGTCCATAGGGGTGCTGATGCAAGCCCCCAATGCCGGAGCACATAGGCCAGTCACGCAGGCACCCAGGCGGAGACAGTGTCCCGGAGGAATCACCTATCCCACGAACAGAGCCCCCCGTGATTGTGACGGCAATGGCTTTATGGTAACGAGCCCATCCCGTGGCGGCGATGACTTTGTGGTAACGAGTCCATCTCGCTGCGAGGGGTCCTCGTGCCAGAGCACTACGAACGGAGCCCCCATGATTGTGACGGTGATGGCTTTATGGTAACGAGCCCATCCCGTGGCGGCGATGACTTTGTGGTAACGAGTCCATCCCGCTGCGAGGGGTCCTTGTGCCGGAGCACTACGAACGGAGCCCCCCGTGATTGTGACGGCGATGGCTTTGTGGTAACGAGCCCATCCCGTGGCGACGATGACTTTGTGGTAACGAGTCCATCTCGCTACGAGGGGTCCTCGTGTCGGAGCACTACGAACGGAGCCCCCTGTGATTGTGACGGCGATGGCTTTGTGGTAACGAGTCCATCTCACTGCGAGGGGTCCTCGTGCTGGAGCACTACGAATAGAGCCCCCCAGAATGCTGCACACTCCGGAGAGTGGGTCGAAGCATGTTCCACATCCATGGCAGGGGCGCATGGTGTGGTGAATAAGTGTGATGCCCGGAGGCCTGTAACATGATTATGGCGCATGGGCGCGACGACAACTGTCGTGAGACCATACCTGGTGCCGGGGGCACATGTCATGGAAGTGGCGCACGAGCACGGTGAAGTGTGTATGGTGCCCGGGGGCACGTATCATGAGAATGGCGCATGGGCATGGCGATGAACGTCGCGGAGCAATACTTGGTGCTGGGGTACATGTTATGAGAATGGTGCATGGGTGCAGCGACGAATGTTGCGGAGACAATACTTGGTGCCGGGGCACATGTTATGAGAATGGCGCATGGGCGCGGCGACGAAGGTCGCGAAGCATAGACTTGATGCCGGGGCACATGTCATAAGAATGGCGCATGGGCGCGGCGACGAATGTCGTGGAGACAATACTTGGTGTCGGGGCACATGCCATAAGAATGGCGCAAGGGTGGCGATGAAAAAGTGGTGCAGTGATGAATGTCGCTAAGCCATACTTGGTGTCGGGGGGCACGTATCATGAGAATGGCGCATGGGCGCGTGATGAACATCGCGGAGACAATACTTGGTGTCGAGGGCACGTATCATGAGAATGGCGCATGGGCGCGGCGACGAATGTCGCGGAGACAATACTTGGTGTCGGGGCAGAGACAATACTTGGTGCCGGGGCACATGTCATAAGAATGGCGCATGGGCGTGGCGACGAACGTCGCGGAGACAATACTTGGTGCTGGGGCACATGTCATAAGAATGGCGCATGGGCGCGGTGATGAACATCATGGAGACGGCGCACGGGCACGCGTCGGGTGTCCCGAAGATGGGATTTGAGCTGAGTGTACCTATCATAACAAGATGATGAATGCAGCATGTAATAATGACCAAGTTGGGAGTGATGGTATGCGGTCGTCAGCGACGGGTCATTCGACTGTAGCCCGCGACTTTGGGCGACGGGCATCGTGGGAGAAGTGCGCTGTCATGGACACCGGACGTCACGAGGTTGATGTACGACGGACATTGCAAAGTTGATGCACAACGGACGTCGCGAGGTTGATAGACGACGGATGTCATGAGATTGATGCACGACGGACGTCGCGACATTGATGCACGATGGACGTCGCGAGGTTGATGGATGAACATCTATAAACATCACGGAGGTGCAAAGATTCAAGAAAACAAGTGCGCGCGAGAGCGGAGGCCATAGGCCAAATTTGGGTGAAGGTCAAGGCCACCACCCCTAGGGAGGCCGAGGCTGACCCCATGGGAAGGCCGAGACCGACCCTAAGGGGTGGCCAAGGCCAATGGCCAACTCCCATGAAGGGAGGCCAAGGCCACTCCCCCTTTGGGTGAACTTTGGGCACACCGACGGAAGGTGTTTTGACGGGCAATGACAAATTCAAAAGTTGCATTGCGACGAGCGTGTCGACGTGAATTGTACCCACGTGACGAACAAGGTGCCAAAGTCACATATGAAGTGTATAAAGCGAACAAAGTATGAAAGGGACTTTGCACGAAGAGTGAACAACCGGGGGGAGGCCAAGGCCAACCCCCCATGGACACCGAGGCCGACCCCCATGGACGCCGAGGCTGACCTCATGGCCTTGGGGGAGGCCGAGGCCAACCCCATGGGTTGGCCAAGGCCCATGCCCTTGACTCCGTCGTTCCGGTTGTGCCGTCGGTCGAAGCTTTTAATGAAAAGGTGCTCGGGTGGTCTCAGTGTGATGGTCGCGCTAGCGTCAGTGACGTTGATGTAAAATAATTGTTGACTAAGTCGCGCGTGAGGCGTGTGAAGCAAAGAATGCATGTGACTTGGGCGCACATACTCTGACTGATTCAAAGCATTGAATACTGTGCTTGTGCGGACGTGTCATGCAAAATGGGACTCCAAGTGGACCTTTGAGTGCGACCAGAATAGGTTGGGAACAAATATTAATATGCATTTCTTAACACAAAGGAGTTTCAGTGAAAGCTGACCAGTACCAAACCTAAGTAATTAAGGTAACATACACTTTGAATTTGAGAGTGATATAAAAGTGAATGTTAAAGTAGACATCTTAAGCTTTTTAGAAAGTTAGAAAACACTCAAATTCAACAAGTATTTAATGACATATGCTTGTTTAAATATCAACACAGATTTTGCCCAGTCTAATCAGCTTCGACCAGTTTCATATTTATGCAATTTAAAGCAATATATACTTCGAATTAGAGAGTGATCAAAGAATCAATGTTAAAGCACACGTCTTCAGCTTTCTAGAAAGCTATAGAACACTCAAATCCGAGAAAATATTGAATGAGTTACGCATGTTTAAAGATTAACATAGAATCTACTCAGATTTCTCTAATCCAGTTCTAACCTTCCATAAGCACATAACACACCATATATATACACACCAACCATGATTAAAACCATGCTCAGGGTTCTCCTATGTAAAACCCCATGTTTGACAAAAAGAAACTGATTAGGGTGTAAAACTCATCTAGAAATACATTTTTCGTCAAGAAGAGAGAAACTAATCTGAAAAATATGTAACAACAAGTTCTCCTTTTTTTCTTCCTTCTTCAAGCCCTCAAACCTCCACTATAGTTTTGTCTAAAACTAGGCAGCTCCCTTCTCTCTTCTCTCCTTGTTTTCACTTTAAAAAATTGAAGACATGAGTTACCAAACTTTAGAGAAATGTGCTGACTTTTCTCCCTAGAGAGACAAGTGTTTCAATGTTATTAGACCCCTTCCAAGTCTTATCAATAAGAACATGACAATCCAAATCTGTAATATCCCGATCTTAGGTTTAAACTATTTAGTAATTTCTAACAACTTTATTTCATTTCTTTAGCAACAATTTTTGTAAGTGATATCATAAGATCTCTTGCGACAGTTGTTATGAGTGGTATCATTAAGTACATTTAGCAACATTTTTTTGTTACAAATTAAATTAACATTTCCAGCAACGATATTTATTTTTATACTCAGCATCGACATCAATTTTTTTTAAGCGATGAATTATTTTTCCTAGCATCGATATATTTTTAGCAACAATTAAATTTTTCTTAAACATCGGTGTGCTTGTTTAGCGACGATTTGTGAAACGGGATAAAGTAACAACCCGTTAATAAATTTTCCTAGTACATAAACTATTGTAAATGTTTATCTTGGATCATTTCACAATAATAAAAGTTTCGGTTAAAAATTGAGCGACTAATTGGAAATATAGGGGGACTTTGGTTATATTGCAATCTAGGGCTATTGTGTGTGTGTGTATATATATATATATATATATATTATAATATGTGGGCAGCCATCATACTCCTCCAATAACGTGATCTTGAGAGAGAGAGAGAGAGAGAGAGAGAGAGAGAAGAAGAAGAAGAAGAAGGAATATTTTTCACCGGTAAGGTTGCTTTAAAAATTCATGCTTCATGTATACATATATATATATGCCTATTTCGGTTGGTGTATAACATGGGTATAGTTCAGTATGATAAGGCTGTTAAAGGGTTGAATTTTGGGTGACTTTGGGTTTGATGTGCTTGTGATATCGAGTGGAAGCTGTGACTATCGCGAGGGTGATAGAACGGGTTCACGGCTACCATGGTCGTGCGTCTCTGTGAGATTTCAGTGTATAAATGTGTCACGACCATGAGACATGGGTGTATATGTGAGTCAAGAGATGAAGGTGCAAAAGATAGGTATGATGTGCGACGTGGAGACGTGCGTTATGAGTGTGGAATGCATGAAGCTTCACGACAGCTATGCGTGGAGCAGGTGTAATGGGTGTTTGTGTATAATTTGTGTGGTGTAACGGACAAGGAAATAGAGGCTCGGCAGTGAGTGTGGGTTGTGTAACGCCCTGAATTTATTCCCGGTGCGTTAATGCCAGATAAACATATATCAGATAAATTCCTATAATTAGCAGAAGTCTCCCAAACGGTAAATCAGAGCATATACTAATAATTCTCAAGATACATCAATATCTAACATTGAGGCCCAAAGCTTTTATACAATCCAAATATTTCTCTAACACCGGAGTTTCAAAACAAAACCTAAATAATACTAACTTGTCTTAGATGTTACACTTAAATGTCAATACTAACTCTGAAATAAGGCAGCTAACCCTTGGTCACACAGCTAGCCCTTCAAATCCAAAATCCCACCTACTAATCACCTGAAAGCAAAAATAATAAGGGAATGAGCCAAATGCCCAGTAAGGTCGTTCAAAGGACCAATCAGTCGAAAACAAAAACATCTGAAAAATGAAATTTTGGAAGCACAAAAACTTTTCAACGAAACGGATAATCAAACCAAATTTCGACTGTCAAAACATATCTGAATACAAAGGCAGACACAAAAGTTTCAACGGAACGGACATCAAACCAAATTTCAAATGTCAAATTATATCTGAAGGACAATATTTCAAAGGCACACCAGTTTCGACTGAACATAGGTCAAACCAAATATCAAATGTCAAAATATATCTGAGTACGGAGACAGACACTAGAGAGCATTCAGAAAGCGGTCACATACTTCATTCCTGACCTATGAGGCCGGTTTAGAAAGTAAGATCGCGATCTCTAGCTCAACTCTCCTGAGCTAGCTCACGTTTCAATCCACGTGGGTAAGTCAGAAATAAGTCACATACACTGTGACATGGCTCATAAAGTCACCAAAACAAAAATATCAAGATAACCATTATCAAATACTGGACATGTCAAACAATATCCAAAGTTTACGAAATAATGATAACCATTAATCACTGAAACAACGATATCAATATGGCAAATTCTGAGGTCAGACAAATTCCAACGAAAATTGAATTCCACAAGTCATAGTATTGAAAAATATATCATCCATAATGAAGCTCAAAACAAAAGGAGAAGAAGAATCGCTTCACTCCATTTGAAGAAGTTCGGATTTCAGAAAGAAACTAAAAACTTACATGAGCGATTGGTCCATCGCTGATTCAAATTTCAAGCTTAAACCCTTACCTTAGCCAAGCTTTTGAGAAATACCAATCCTTAAGCTCCACCTTAGAGCTTCCAAACTTTCTAAGCCTCCTCTCTTTCTCTCTCTCCACCACAAGGGAAAAGGGAACGGAGAACCCCCCAAAAAGGCTAGAAAGGGAAAAGAAAGCTATTTATATGGGACAAAAATTTTGAGATATTCATTCGACCAAAATTAGTTTTCGGTCGGCCAAAAACTAATTTTCATTCGACCGAATCCAATAGAGGTAAAAATGGTTCAAATTTTTTTTTTCAATTCGACCATTTTCGGTCAAATTAAAACTTTTAATTCGACTTGAAACCCTTTTTTTTTTTTGCATTCGACCAAAAATGAGTTTTTGGTCAAATTCAAACTTTTAATTTGACCAAAAAATTTCAGTAGCTCAATACGCACGAAAAAAATCTTTTCATTCGACCGAAAACGAGTTTTCGGTCAAATTAAAACTTTTAATTCGATTAAAAACTTCAGAAAGTTGCTTTACAAGATTTAAATACTTTTCGTTCGAAGTAAAATATTTTTATTCAAAACAAACCCATTTTCATTTAAAGCAAAACCATTTTCCTTCAACCGAATATTTCAGAAATTAAAAACTTTATCATCAATAAGTTTTGATTCAAATAAACCATTATCATTCGGCTGAAAATTTTAGAAACAATCCCAATTTATTTTCTTAATTTTAACAAAAGACCACGAACTTATTTATTCAAAAATACTAATTTCTTCCAAGAAAAAGAAATTTTTTTGGGGTATTACGGGATGTGTGTGTCTTTGTGCTCAAGTGTGGGTGTAAAGGAAAGAAAAAGAACGAGAAGAGAATCTACGGCCGTGAGGCAGTAGCTGTGTGTGTGCGTTTGTTTATAATATTGTATGTATATGTGTGTTTAGATATAGTTGTGTGAGTGTGTAAAATGAAAATGAAAGAAGAAGGGAGACCCACTGCCTCACGGCAGTGGGCATGGCGGGATAAATATAAAGATATGTGGGTTTCTATTAGGTGGGTATTGAGGAAGAAGTGGGAATGTAGTGTGGTGTGTGCTTGAAGTGTGTGTGTGTTTTAGGTTGTGCTATGCGTGGGTTGCGTTAGTGTGTGCATTGTGTAGGTATTGTGTGAGTGCATGGAGCTGCCAAGGCAGCCAGGGTGTGTGTGTGTGTGCGTGCGTGAGTGTGTGAGTTTTAGTATGTGTAAATCTGTGTGTATCAGTGTGTGTATATTATAGTGTGTGACCTATGTGTATATTGGTAAAATCAGGATGTGCGTGTGTGTTCTAGTGAAGTGTGTGTTAGTATTTCAGTGTGCGTGTGGGGGGGGGGGGTGTTAATTTGTATAACCAGTGTGTGCATGTGTGTGGAAAGTGTGGGTATGGGTGAGTGCAGTGGGTTGGCTAAGTGAGTGCCGTGTGTTTGGTTATTTCAGCAAATGGGTTTAAATGTGTCCAGGTGGTTTAGAGATTAGAAATCTTGAGGTAGAAGATGAAAAGTGTCGCTAAAGGGCCATTATTTTATTGTTGTCCAGATTCCTATTTTTAAAAGCCATTTCTTCTATGATCTTGGCTAAGTGCAAAACTGTAACCCTAGTTATTTTTACAATATCTATGACTTATAATTTTCTTGGATTTTTCAGTGTCCTCGAAGAGCGTGAAATGATTTTGTCTAAAAATATCATTCTTGATTTATTAAAAATAGCAAATTAGATTATCTTAACCTGAAAATTTTATAGTGACTTTTTACCACTGAATTGTTTTAGTGCCTAAAGTTTCAAGAATTTTCGATATCAGTTATCATGTGTAGTGACTTTGGTTGCCTTGTGCACCGTTAAGGCCCGGAGGGAGTTTTTGAATAAAATAATATTTTCAAAAGACTTTTTAGCCTGATTTCAGCCTAATACACATATAGAGGAGTTTGAAGTATTTTGAAATTATTTCTAGTCATGTTGGCCGTTAAGGGTATTTGGTAATTTTACATACATCAGGGAATACTTTGATAATTTTCCATTCTCGACGGCGAATGTAGTGGTACCATGCTCAGGAGTGTCCTATACATGTATTCTATGTATTCTATGGGTGATGTGTGTGTGAGTCATATTATATATGTATGGTAAATATGTGAATATAAGTGGGTGCAGAATGGAGAGGAAGTGATAGGAGAAAGACGTGCTCCATGGGTGCGCATAGGCAATGTCCATTGGAAAGTATTGTGATGTTTACATGTGTTCAATGAGAGAGGAGGGTGTACAGTTGTGAAATAAAAGGTATCGAGTTAGCGTTAAGCGAGACGCATGCATAGAGTAGCGTACAATATTTGTTAACGTGTGAAATTTCACCCCAAGATGCCTTAGGTTATAATAGATTTTCTGGTCAAATTTTATATATTTCAGATAACGTATGAAGTTGTTATATTTTCTGCAAGTTCAAGAGTTATAAAAATCTTTCAAAAACTTTAAACCCATGAAAATGTTTTGGAGAAATTAGAGTAATGTTTATACAATATAAGAAAGAATCAGTAAAAATTTGATAATTTTTGGAGTTGATTTATTATCATTTTCGGTATCGGATTGAATTTAACAAAACAAAAAATAAAGATATAGTTTTAGCACATTTTAAATCCTGATTTTATTTTTATAATTTTTATACATATACTAAGTTTTTTATAAAAATTATGAGTCCTTATTTTCAGCTTGAAGTAATTATGGCAAATTATTGGTTTTTAGTGTATTTAAGGAAATTATTTTTAATCCAAAAATATTATTTTTATTCCATATGCAGTATTAAGCTATAAGGAATGCTTAATGGAAATTAAAAATATTTTTGGGGTATTTCTTAGCCTCGAGGAGAGTAATGAGTTTCTGAATAGATTGGCCGTGTGTGAAACTCGTTTAGTATTTCTTCGTTTCGGGTAGAAAAATGGGTACGTTGTGGGATCACTATATTAGGTTTATAATACATTAGTATGGATAGTGTTCTGATAAGTGATTTGTCAACATAGGTTGATTCTGAGGATTTGATCGAGAACGTTTTAGTTTCAGCTCATTTGGATCGAGGTAAGGGATTTCTATCCGAAACCCAATTTCATCCATTTGTTCTCGTGAATATTTTCTGAATTGTTATCGAATTTTCTTTGAACTCTGTTATAATTGTTATGAATTGCATCGTTCGCCTTTAATACCCTATTTGAGCTTTACACGTTTATTGAAAATCTTATTCAATGCTTTATTTCTCATTGAGTGTCGATTTATTTATTGTAATATCGCTTATTACGTTCTGCATATTTACATGAGTTAGTGTATTGAGGAGTTATAAGGATGGTCTGTATCGGAGGTGATATAAGGATGGTCTGTTATTGTCGGGTGATGCTAGTACCTTAAGGGTCTAGCTAGTGTTCATATGCATATGTAACCACAATGTTATTAAGCATCGCCTTTATGGCTTTGCTAAGTGATTACCCTGCACTGCCTGTGTGGCTTTGCATATCACTCATGTTCAATATCATCTGCATCATTTCAGTGTGATTGAAATTGTTTCTGCCTCTATATCTGGTTTTAAAGATTGAATTGAATCTCTTCCCTTATCGTTTTTTAAGTGAATTTGATAACCGTTTGTATTCCTTTTTCTGGATTTTTGAGTAACCTTACTGAGCTCTCAAAAGCTCACTCCCTTTTTCTGTCCCCTTCTGCAGAAAATAATCGTCGGTAAGATTCTGGAATGAACGAGCTTGATTTCGGAATAGCTTAATGTTTTCAGTATTTCTTTATTTAAGCCCTATGAGGGAACCAATGTGTAATGAAATAAATTAAGACTCAGAATTGATGTTTCAATTATGACAGTACATTTAGAGTATTGTCTTATTCGATGTTTTAGTTGCTCTGATTGACCGATATTTTAAATTAGTTAAGTTTGAGGGTTTTATTGCCTTAGTGTATATGATCGAGTGAGTGTTAACGTTCCGAAAATTCCGAGATGTTACAAAATCAATTTCTAGACTTAATAAGCTTCATTAATAGTAGTTAACCTAGATTAGTAACTAAATAATCATAATTAGCTAAATTAAGACAAGCCGGCGTGCACATGCGATGCGTGTGCGACTCGTTCATTGTATCAGTCCTAAAAGATCTATTAGGTAATATTTGATCAAAGTTAAAAAAGTAAAATACAACATCACGTATCGCAAGGAAGTCTATTTAAATTTATATATCAAACGTAAATACTTTTAAATAAATGACATCAAAGATTGCGTAAAAAAATAAATAGATGTTATTTCTTCTCCACTATGTCTTCTAATTGTTTTCCTGAAACTTCAGCCATGGCCCTGCAAAAAATAGTATAGGCATCACAACATTACTTACTACCTTACTCACGTGTGTAACTTTTAATTTTGGCAAGAAAATATTTATTTCCTACCTAGTCAAAGAACGGCATATCATTTTACATTCAGCAGCATGCATCTTCTTTCTCCGCAAGTTTTCGTTGGAAAACTACGAGAAGTAGTGCGATAGTGAGTTCTAGTTTGTAAAAAACAATGGCTCAGATTAGAAAAGCGTACTACAATGGCAAGTACTGCCATGAAGAGGAGTGTAATTACCACTCTTACTTCTCTAGTGTCTTCCTTTCGTAGCAGGTGCCTGCAATTATTTTCACGAAAGTGTTAACCTCTCAACCTCATACTATACACAAATTTCATATTGTTTGCATACCTGAAACTTCTATTTTTGTCCCACTCATATCTTCGATATTGTATTCCGACCTAAATAAATATGCTGTTATAAGTGTTTATTTAGATTGTGTGAAAGTTGTATGGTATGATATTATCATCTATTTATCACCTTTGTTAACTCCCACTTAATTTTTTGCACTACGTTGTTCCTGTAGATGTAGAAAACAATATAGTAAGGTAATAAGGCATATGTAAAATATCTAATGCCATGAGAGATAGTAAACCTATCACTCTTGCTCCTGCATTCTTAGCTCTCGTAGCACCATTCGTCCTAAGTCAAACCCAGACATTGTAACTGTGATGGGCAACCCGGGGCACATGACCATGTTTTTTATTACCTATAAGTTTAGTTTTATATAAATAGACATTTTTTTTCAAAAGATGTTATATGGAATTTGATATGAAAGTCTCTTTGCATACATTTGGCTTATTAATTGTACTTCCATTGTCGCATCCTATCCACGCGTAACAGAGATCCAATTGATTAAAAACATTATTGAAGGTGTCATTATTAGCTTTGACACGGTACATTCTACACTCGACATTATTTCTTGCATTTTCAGCAGAAGCTTTATATTCCATACGTTGAATGTAGAGACAAAATATAGCTTGAAATTATAATATGCATGTAATAAATGAAAGTAAAAATCCAATGAACCTTATTTGGGAATTTACTCATAGACGTGACGCTTGTAACACTTCTTTGTAAACAACGTTCTTTGTGTATACTGCATCCATGTTGTCAATCCTTCCCTTTTTTAACCAACATCTTTGTCTCTTCCTTTGATGTTCCTCTGGACAATGCCACATATAATTACCCATGACTGAATACATGATCCAGAAGGTAGATCCCCACATTCGGTATTGTTTAACCCTATGCTTTGTTGATTGTGAAAGCAAAACTAAGGCGCACTGGAAACTGATAACGAACCATCTCAACTGGAAGATTTGCACTATTAGTTATTCTCAGTTTTACTTTTGGCAAAACGCCCTTGTGCCTTTATGGTGTCCCGTCATAACTTCAATATCTATGTAGGTGTCATGAAGGTCACGATACAACAGCCTTGTACCTTGCATAAACCAATTTTTGGATCGATATTCCTTAGTAACATAACAGGAGACCCTCTTTTCAATCTCAAAACATGTGGGGGCAAACCACCGGGTGTAATGGAGTTGAGAAACTCCGGCTGGTATAGAAGACGTGTGTCATTCTCAACTTTATCATATGAATAGTAAAAATGTTCATCCCCTGAATATTTGTGGATCACCTTCTCATTCAACATATCCACATGCTCATTTCGTGGTGTTATCAATGCTCTATCAGTCATATATCTCTGGTTGTTAGCATGCGAATCTAAATCAGGAAAAACTTCATCAACTAATTGTCGACTGACTATGGTCCTTCCCAATCTACAGCCATGCTTGAATTAACCTTAATCATCTCATCAGCAATAGTGGGTTCAATTCCTTCTCCAACTCGTAATAGATACTCAGCAAATTCTTGGTCGTTTCCACTCCTCATGTTCTCCTTCAACAGAAAATTTTGGCCCCGGACCATAAATATGATCTCGCGATGCACACATCAATTGTTTTTGACTTTCCACCTTTTGGAACAACCGGTAAAAATTGACGAAAATCACCACCCAAAACCACTACCTTTCCCCCAGAAGGAAGATCAACACAAATAATGTCACGTAAGGTTCGGTCAAAGTAGGACAGAAGCTCGCAATTCAGCTCTATTAGATTGTTTGCTAATTGAACAAACAGATGAAGCCTCAGGAGTCAGTGGCAGCTTCAACGCAAAATGGGCTGTTGTCCCTGCAGGCAATAACATTGCTGCTATTCCAGAAGATGCTGTTGCAATTGCAATGTTATAGTTACTTCTAATTGTTGCCAGAAGGGTGCGACAAAGATATGTTTTTCCAGTTCCATCTGGACCGTCAACAAAATATACTACACTCTCATTGCGCTCAACAGATCCCATAATAGCATCGAATGCACACTTCTCGATATTATTAAGTGTACGGACAGAGTCCAAGTCTTCCTGTGAAATCGCAATAGATAGTTGATCCTATATTATTTTTGGGATTCCAGCACTATCATCAAAATCTCCTCTCATCCATGGAAGATCAAAATCATCAACACTCCTATTATGAGTTTGCAATAATGCATTAATATCTCAAAGAAGCTTGTTCGCGATATAAACATTAGTTGTAGTACTCAAGGATGGGTAATCCTCTACCATGAAAGGATAAACTTCGTCCCATAATTCGCATACTCTACTCGGTTCACAGTATACCAATTTTGTCACGAACAAATGACGTAATGCTGAAGGCATGCATGTTTCGGCTACCTCTAACAGGCATTGACGAACACTGTTATCATTTTCAAGCAGGCTCTTTTCTCTTTAGTTTGCTTAAAAGTTGGGTATATAACTCCATTTATAGTGAGTAAATCTTCAAAAGATTGTGGCCCTCTAACATGATTAAGCAAGATTCTGAGATGAAATAATTCTGAATCAGATAGTGGTACTGTATACATTCTCCTGATTACTTTGCGGTTATTTCACCTTCTGTACCAAGTTTTTTCACCTGCCGCCCATCGGTAATGCTCTGGAATTTTGCGATTCAAATATTGTCTTGCATTTTCATCTTTGCGATTCAATCTGAAGAATTCTGTGAGCATTGCACGACTGTTTTGGTCATTGGCGAGCACATTAGAAATGTTTTGATGAGTATAAAACCTTACATGTTGCCTACCGGTCAGATGTATCTAAACACGTTCAACGGACGGATGCATACAACTTATGGAGAACTTAAACAATCGCCTAAATGCTTTGGGTGCACATATCCATCTTGCATCTACAAACTGTTTGACTTCGTCGTAAGAGGGACCTGGTCAAACTTCAAGGCATACATGATCAGGACCCTTGTGCACATACTTGTACAGGTACTTAACACTTGTTAGTGTACCGCAGATCTCAACATTAATGTGACAATCATATTTCAGTAGTACCCATAGATCATATGGTACAACCCACCTATTGTCAGCCTTAACCTCCCCATGTCTATCTAAGGCAATAGACCACTCGTCATCTCCCTTGCAATATATCGGATATGAGTCATTCCCTAATTTGTTATTGCAGAAAATGTTTTTGGAAATTGCCTTTTATAATTTCCATTCTTCATACACGGCTTCTTTGGTTCTATACACCGCATGGCCCATGTATCATATGTCTTAAAACTATATTATATAACTCAGGCTCTTCATCCCTGTAAGGTATCTCAATTCTGACGATGCGGTCATAATCTTCAGGAGTATGCAACTTATCGTCTTCATGTAAAATTAGAATGAGATGAACATGTGGCAACCCACGTTTCTAAAACTCAAACACCAAGACATGGACAACTACCTTGCCAAATATTCTCGTATCCGTAACATCTCTCTTCAACTCTTCATAGCTTGCTCGGAATACCCTAGTAAGCAAATCAGGACGGTCTTGTGGTTTTTGTCCAGGTAAAAGCTCGGCTGTAATTTTTGGCCATGATGGGTTACAAGTCATAATGAGAAAAATGTCTTGTTTCCCATATCTCTGTACTAATGACATTGCATCTTAATAATGTTGGTACATGTCACGTGGACTCCCAATAAATGATGATGGCAATATCGTCCGTTTCTCAACATGTCGGTTACAACATAAGTGAAACCAATCATCATTTATTGGGAGTCCACGTGAAACCAATAAATGATGATGGCAATATACATTAAAATATGTCCTTACCGGAAGTTTAATTCAAGTACTTCTAAGAGATTAAAAGTTATACTTGCGTCATTTTCACCTATATTTAACATATCCTGTAAACCCTGGTACATTTCTCCTCGTATATCTTCCTGATGTTGACGTATCCATCTTAGCGTATGAGACTCAAGCTTCACATAATTGTCGACTACATACTGCTGAAGTAAACGTCCACCACGAAGCAAAAGTGATGAATGACCTTGATTAATGAATCTAACAAAATGAATTATAAGTAGGTCTGAATTAAGAACATGACCATGATTCGATGAATCTATCATAATAGTTTAGAGAGTCATTTTACCTGTAGCATGAAAGCATAGTAGTCGCGACATGTTATACTTGATCCATCATTGTTTCTACTATCAATATCCCACCCATAGCTCCCGCAAGGCAGTAACAACGGATATTGAAGAGGGCTGTAATATCCAGCAACATTTTGAACATTCATAAGGTTTCTAGATATTGTTTGAACCACAATATCTCTTGGATTTAGATTGCCTGCCTCTTCGCTACCTACTAATATGGCTGCAACTTCTGATGCAGATGGGAGATTGTACTAGCGATGCTCTAATGGTTTCTCTTTGATTAGTAGCCTACAGTTTCTTATGTCTGATCTTTGTGACAAATGTCTAAACATATGCACGAAAGGATTATGGGCATCCAAAATTTGCTTCAACTTGTCACAAATCTCACATTGCAAAACTTCATTCTCCGCTAATCTATTATCGTTTTCATGCTCAATATCATATATGTGCATATGCAGATAATGTGATCTATTAGGCTACCTATCTTATGATAAAATTGCACCTTGTGCGCGAAAAGTATATACACCACTATTCCTACTCATGGCCAGTGCCTCATCAATATGTACACCCATGGATGTAAATTCAAAAACATGGTTGTATGCTTTAATATGTTGCTTGAATTGCATCCACTTTCACTTTGATCAGAATAAAGAGCAACCATCTCTGGTGGGCATGGTACCAGAGGAAGGGAAGTCTTTCCATTTAAGCAACAAAAATCGTACGATTCATGGTAAAATAGGCTGGAGGCACAATAAGGACATGTTCACATTGGAGGTATCTGGAACCTAGGTATGCCATGACTTTCATGCTAATCTCTTGCTAAATTATGAAATCCCCTAACCCCAGATCTGTGAGGTACGGTTGAATCTCCGCTGCTACGTCTTATGTTGTTTTCTGTGTAGGCAGTTATTGAAGAAGGCAAATAAGCTATCGTACAAAGTGAGATCATATGTCGAATGAATAATTTTCTTAAAAAAATAAAGGCATACTTTTACAGTTCATACCTATTTGAGGGAAGCTCTGAGTAGTTTCGTGTGTTATTTGTGCAGTGACCGATTCCATGTGAGCAATTGTGACAATATTTTAAAAGCTTTAGTAATTACAAATCCATGCATTACCTCGCGATTGATAATTTGCACGACGTCTTTGTAAGTGTGCGTCTCGTTGCTCGAATGACATCCTCTGTCTCCGTTCAGCCTGATAATTTCTTTGCCTCTCCCTCTGCTGTTCAGCACTAGATACACGTTGGGGCGCGTGTTGGTCAATTGTGGATGCTTCATTTTGCACTAAGAAAGTGCATCTATATTTTCTCCGGTTGGAACATTGACATTTGAGATTCGCAATGTACGTCAACGATAGTTGCAATGTACGTCAACGATAGTTGCCCTGTCTTGCTGCGAGGTGTACTTTTATTTGCTCAGCACTCATACTTTGTCTTCTCCTTCTCATTTGTTCACTTATTGATTGTTATTCAAAATTTCCATTCCCAACAATTGACATTCTTCTTGGTTGAGTACGTCGCTGGATATCAACTCTCTGCGAATCCGCCTCCGTTCTCTTTGGCATTGTCTCTCGTAGTTCACTAAAATAGTCTGTTCATCGATGCGGCCTTCCATATCTAAAAACTAAAATACGTCAGTGACACTTAAGGTTTTAGTCTGTTTTTAATGTGTGGCAAAATTAGATGTTTGCAAAGTTAGACGTTTGGCATAATGCCCAGATGTCCCATTATTTTATGTATGAAAATGTTTTTTTTTTCCTTAAAAGAATGATAATTTCCTTAATATATTATTATCCAAAAGGGTGTCAATGCAAGACGTAATTAAAATTTATGGAGGATGATTTATTCGGTTCGACTCAAATAGTAGTAACTATCTAGAATGACGTGTTTGGTTTTTATGGTTAGAATTTCATTAAAAAGACAGTTAAATTCTAAGGCAATCTTGGCTTTCTTAAAAAATTGTTGGGAAATGACACGAAATATAATTATTGTAATCGATATGGCAAAATTAGCACATGTCGGTGATACATAATGTTCCGGTCTTTCTTCAGTGTAGCAAAGCCAAGCATTTACAAGGCTAGACACTTGGTAGATAGCACACATATCCCACCAAAAGGATTACTTTAACTCATTATTATTCAAATGGAAGATACTAAGTCATTTTGTGAGGGATAACTTTTACTTTACTTAAATCACATCAAGCTTGCAAATGGTTGTTAAATCTATCTTATGAAGCACAAATGAATGGACGTAGTATTTATTATCTCACACGTTATGCGGGACTAAGGTGACAATTATGACCATTTGGGTATGGTTGTGACGTAATAATGCGTTGATATAGAAAAAGTAACTTACTTTAGTTAATTTAATTTAACAACTAAAGTTATAGAAATTTTAATGTTACTTTTGGACATTCGTGGTAAATTAAAAAGACTAAATTTGGAAAATAAGACATCCATAAGATTGAAATAATAAAGTGGAGAGTTCGAATATTATTAACCAACATTGCATATTGTACAACTAATAAACATTGCATATAGTACAACATTCCACACTGTACAACCAACAAAAACATAGTAAAATACAACTACTAAACATTGAATACTGAAGAACCAATATACATTCCACACTGTACATTTAATAAAAACAAGGTAAAATACCCTAACGGCAACACTCGCCAGCAATTGACATCGGGATGACCGTTGGGGCTTCACTGTTGGCAACATAGCCAGGAACACCCACCACCGCCGGCAACTACGTCCCCACAAACCACCCTTCTGGCCAATCCAAGGCCACCCACAATCTTCCTATCACAACCGACAGTGACACCCTCTGGCGAGACCCACTTCTCTGCCACCTAGATCACCACCGCAGGAACCAATACCCACAACCAACGACCATCGGCTCGCCGAAGACCACTGGCCGCTACCAAGCCCAAAACCCACGGCCACCGCCCCAATAGAATTGCAACCATCATCTCCGGCCGATCTTCAGCCCACTAGTGGCCACCAATGCCGATGACCACCAACAATCGACGACCCGCTTCTCCGCCACCTAAATCACCACCACAGGAACCAATACCCATAATTGACGACCACCGAAGACCACCGGCCGCTAGCAAGCCCAAAACCCACGGCCACTGCCCCCATTTCCATTCGGCCCATTTTTGCTTCTTCTTTGTAACTTGATAAGGAGAGAGAGGTAAACCAAATTACAGCTGGGTTTTCTCTAAACTTTCTCCTAACAAACCCTCTACAGGCTTCAAATGAAAATGGCTTCCATCAACATCTTTCTCCCGCCCCCATTTCCATTCGGCCCATTCTTTCAAGAATTGTTATGTTGTTATCCTCTTCAGTATCAATATTCCAATATTAGAGTCATCGCCACCAATGGCCACCAACCCCGATGGCCACCAGCAATCGACGGCCACCACACTAACCGTCGCTGCAAAGAACAAACCACAATCACCAACCTCCGCCAAAACCACAACCAAACACCCACAACCACCAACCGCTGCAAATCCCTCACCATGAAAATATAGTGTTGAAATTGAGAAATGGAAATAAAGGGGTAGGGATGGAGACATGAATCTTTGAATAAAAATCTATTTACTGAAAATAAAGGAAGAAAGTATACCTGATCCCTTTCAAATCCAATTAAGATGATTTTACTCTTTATGAATTGTGTTGCCTTCAACTTTGTAGTTTTGAGTTTTCTCAAAATCCCACGCTTGCAAATTAAAAAATGACCTTAAATTCAATTCAATGTAGAAGTCTAGATTTTTTCAGTTTCTGGCAGCTACTTCAATTTGTCACATAAAATTAATTACCCATGGAATTTTTATGAAATTTATATTTCTAAAAATGTCAAAAAGTCCTCTTCAATTTGTAGTTTTGAATTTTCTGAGATTCGTAGTGTTTATGCTCCAAAATAACCATTGAACAAAACTGGTCTATACAAAGATGTGTTGTTTTGATCAGCAAGTTCGATTTACTGTAGAGAAGTCATTACCCATTGGATTTTGTGACCCTTATATTTATGAAAACCTTAGGAAGTTTTCTCCAATTTTGTAATTTTGAGTTTTCTAAGATTCGTCATGTTTCAGGCTTGAAATGGTCAATGTATAAAACTAGAGTTTGCTAAGAAAATGTTGTTTCTAGAATTACAGATCAGTCCATTGCCCAAAATTTTTGAAACCATTTATGAGCATATTAGGGTAAAGTACAAAGCTAATACTCTCATTAATTATGGAAAACCTTCAATTTGGAATTTTCTGGGCATGGAATGGGCCTGAAATGGTTTTATTTTGAAAATAGACTTTTGAATTGTTTGATATAGTAAACAAAATTATTTTTAGCCGAAAATTTTACAGTGATCTTAACACATTGAGATTCTTGAGCTTTTGAAATCTCGTGCCATTTTGGTACAGTTTGAATATATTTTAAAATAGGAACCTTAGCGCTCAATTTTAGGAGAGGTTTAGGGTTCCAAACATAGAGTTCCCGGAAAAGGCCAATTTTCTCCACAAAAAAAAAAAAAAAACCCACCTAGTTGTTTAAAAGGATGTTCTGAGTTATATTGGTGTGTAACGGTACGTTAGGCTTCAGGGATAATTTAAATTTTTTACACAAGTCTAGGGGTATTTTGGGAATATCATGCGCTTTGGGGGAAATTTAGCACCTAGACATGATTGAGTGACAATAAAAAAATATCCATAACGTTTATTGTTTAGGTTCCGATAGACAAGAGCTATGATAGGTTTGGGAACATGTAACTGTTTTTCACCAACTTCATTCAGCAAGTAGGAGATCTGCACTTCCTACCATAAATGGTGCCATTTCAATGCTGAAGTGGTAGCTGTTATGGTAAGAAAACTCTACAAGTGCGACATGATCATCCTAGTTAACTTTCAATTTCATAGTATGCTCGTAACATATCCTCCAAGGTCAAAATTGTTCTTTCGCTTTGACCATTTGTTTATGGTTGGAAAGATGTGCTAAAAGTAAGTTTAGTTCTCATTACATCTTGAAAAGCCTTTTAAAACCTCGAAGTAAAATGAGGATCTCGATCTGAAATACTATTTACCGGTACTGCATGGAATCTTTCATTCTCTTTTTATATACATAATGTGCCAATTTCTCTGAGGTGTTAGTCACATTTATAGCAAGAAAGTGAGCAAATTTAGTAAGTCTATTAACAATCATCCAAATAACATCATGTCCATTTTGAGTTCGAGGTAAACCAGCTTTAAATTCTATGGTAATATGCTCCCATTTCTACTCAGCCACAGATAGCGGTTGAAGTGGTTTGCGATGTTTCAACTTAACTTGTTGAAATGTAAGACATTTTGCAACAAATTCAACCATATCTCTCTTCATGTTACTCTACCAATAACTAGATTTCAGATCCTTATTTACACGACAGTAAGGAAGCCCATCTAGCTAACGGCCGCTTGTGCTGAAGGTCTTCCCACGTACTCACAATGGAGAACTCCCCAGAACCACTAATCGTCCAAACAATCCTATCAGGCATATCCAGGACATGATAAAAATAGTTAGGGTATTCTCACATAACTCCATGAGCCCAAGTGTATTGGACACAGGCCAGCACCATGAGGAGCCCAAGATCACATCAGAATCCCTCACTCGCCTACCGAGACCCAAGTTAGAAATGATCCTATCAGCAAGGATAAGAATGATAGGACCAATCAGATGCCACCAATCAAACCATCGAGAGTTCCTACTGCTATCCCAACTATATACTGGAAAAAAAGAGCGAATTATATCCCTAACCATGAGAATCTTACGCCAAGACCAGCTACAATCACTGGGGTAAGAGACTTCCCAAAAACTCCTTCCTATGAATCCGACTTGAATGTTGGACTTACGCCAGGACCAGCTACAATCACTGTGCCTAGAAATGGCAGCAAAGTTCCACACCTCAATCTGCTTAATACCCAGGCCACCCTCTTCCACAGGACAACATACATCAGCCCAAGCCACCTTGGCTCCCGTGGTACAAAGCCCCGTACCCTTCCAAAGGAAAGCTGGAAAAATCCTCCCCCTCTCTAAAATCATTTTCTTTGGAAGGATAAAAATTGAAGTCCAGTACACCTGGATGGAGAATAAGATTGATCAAATCAACTAGACCCTACCGATATACGACAAGTAACTACAAGTCCAATGCTTAACTTTTTTTACTATACGGTCCAGGAGAGGCTAGCAGTCCTCTTTTTGCAAACAAGTGGAGATCAGAGGGACTCCAAGATATCGTATAGGGAGCTCCCTCTTGAGAAAGCCAAGATAAGAAGAGATCAAAGCTTTGGTAATAGGCTCAACACCAAAGAAAAAACATGGCTCTTATTTGGGTTGGGAACGAGTTTTGATGTTGGAAGACAGTGAGACCATGTTTTAAGACCTGAACTGAAGGAAGGTCACCCTGATAAAAAAAGCATGAGATCATCAGCAAAAGTAACCTGAAAGAGACCATTCTCTTGGCACGTCAAGTGGTAGCAAAACTGACTACCAACTACTAGCCTTTGCAACATTCTCGCAAGAACATCCATGCATATAACAAAAAGTTAGGGGGACATCGGATCCCCCAGCCTGATACCTCGTCTACCCAAAAAAACCATTATATTTCCCATTTATAATTATCAAAAACCTCGTGCTAGAGACACAGGCTTTGATCCATCTAATAACCGTGAAGGGAAATCTAAGGCAAACTAACACATCAAAGAAAAAATCCCAATGTAAACAATCATAGGCCTTAATCAAATCCACCTTCATGGTTCATCTAGGAACCCTAAAATCCTTTTGATGATAGTTCCACATGAGCTCCTGAGGCAAGAGGATATTATCTATAATACTCCGAGAGGCAACAAAGGCTATCTGGGAAGGATCAATGAAGTCCCTAAGCACCACCTTAATACGATTAACAATGATCTTGGCTATGCACTTATAAAACATGTTACAACATGAAATAGGTCTGTAATCATTAATGCTCGAAGGATTAGTCACTTTGGCGATTAAGACAGGGAAAGTATGGTTAACTTCTTTGAAAAGCTGACCATTACTAAAAAAATCCTGGATCGCTTCCGCAATCTCCTTCCTCATAATATTCCATGCCTTCTTAACATGAGGGCATTATACCCATCAGGACTGTGGGACTTACCATCCTTGAGAGAAAAGAAAATCGTCTGTATCTCATTCTCAGTAACTTCACGACCCATCTCACACGCCGCTGAGAATCTGAAAGGGATTTCGACATCCAAAACCTCAGCTCATTCAACCTCGGATAGTGACCCAAACCACGAGTCCCTAACAAACTTTGAAAATGGTCAATAATCAAAGCCTTAACCAAATCCGATTCTTTAAGGATGGTTCAGTTAGACCAAAGAAGAAAACTAATTTTATGGAAATTCCTTCTCTTATTAACTGACTTGAAGAGAAATTTGTTATTTTTATCTCCCACATCCAGCCAGTGAATCCTAGATTTTTGCTTGAGAAAACTCTCCTCCTCACCACTCACTCTAGCAAAAAGTTATAACTTTTTCTTCTCAATCCGACGCCACGCTGGGTCAAGAGGGTTCAATGCTAACATGTTCTGAGCATACTCCAAGGAATCCCTAGCAGCATTAAGTGTACCTAAAATGTAGCTAAAGTGTTCCTTATTAAAGTCCTTAAGTAGCTTTAGCTTCCTGGCAACCCTGAACATAGCACAACCTACAAGGGGCATGCCCAACCCGTTAGCAACTAGAGGCAAAAACTTATGTTGATTGGCCCACATATCAAAAAATTTAAACGGCTTGGGCACCTTGTCAACTTTGACAAGAAAGTGGACAAGGATGGGTGAATGATTAGAGATACCTCTAGGACAAAAAACCGTTTTAGATTTAGGAAAATTAGAGATCCAAGTATTGTTAAAAAGGACACGGTCAAGCTTCCTACAAATAGTATCACCATCATCCTGACAGTTAATCCACGTATAAAGTAACCAGAATACTTCACATTAGAAAGTTCAAAAGTAATCAAACATTCATGGAACTCTTGATAGTTGCGAGGCCATCTATTGCTACCCCTTAACTTCTCTCTCGGACTCTAGATGACATTAAAATCACCAAGTACCAACTAGGGATCATTCCCAAAAAGGTGAGACCTATACTTAAGCTCCTGCCAGAGCACAGATCTCTCACTAGAATCATTACAACCATACACAAAGGAAACAAAAAAAGGAGGCAACATATCTATTAAGTTCGCTTGATAGTGAATTATTTGATCTGACATACGAAGACAAGTAATATTAACTACTTTGGAATTCCATAAAACCCAAACGCTACCATTCATGAAAAATTGGTAGTTATTATAAAGGACCAACCAGAAAATCTACGGTTATATATAACTGATGCATTAGGGGCTACTACTCTGGTTTCCAAGATCCTAGAAAGCATAACACATAAGGAGGCAATTATATGTTGGGCCTCAACTTGCTTACCACTTGTGTTGAATCCTCGAGAATTCCAGCAAAAGATGTTATACATGATTCTAAAAACCAAAAGGATGCAATAAACCTAGAAGTAAGAGTCAGGTGAAGTTTCCCCTACGGGGAGACTTCTTCTTGTTATTATTAATACTAGAGTCAAGGTTTATTTTACTGCCAAAATGAGAAGACATATTATTATTAAGAGTAAGTGAACAGGGAATGAAATCTGAATCAGAGTCCAAATTAGAGCCTGACTTAGAGTGCACAATCAGGCGAGAATGTAAATGCAAATTAGAGTGCAAAGCAGGATCATCAATAGGCAAATTATGAAAATGACAAGGTACCTCAGGCAGAGTAGACTGCTGAATACTGACCTCTGGCTGAGAAGAAGCATGCTGGGCACTAACCTACACCTGGCTATCAAGCTCCTGCTGGTGCCTAGTCTCCAACTGATTACGACTTTGTTGAACATGATCAAGAGATAAAGAAGGCGAAAAAGCCTAGCTGACTTTGTCCTTGCCTTTACTTTTCACGGTTGTCCACACTACTTCTTTTGTCAAAACAACAACAAAGGCAAGAAGGGTCATATCATATCGCTTTAGAATAGACATTGAAAGAGGAGGATGCTATCTCTCTCAGTCCGAGTGCAAGACATGATAGTATGTTTAAAGCACTTGCACACCATGCAAACTGGAGGGCGCCGTTGATAATCTGCCGGAATAGTCACAGGATCAGAGGGGGAAGTTTTGGGTTCTAGATGTTTTATTTTAAAACTTCTGCTGTCTCAAAAAACTAACCGTTAGGTTGTGTCTTGGGTCTTCTCCGGCCTGAACTAGCCGTTAGGTGGTGGCTGTTGGTCTTCCCCGGCACCAGCCTTCGGCTCTCCGATGATTTTGTTTGTGTTTGATGGCTCGTGTCACCGCTATAAGTCACGACGGGTGTGGGTTCTTCTCGTTTTGGTCCTTTATGGGTGTAGAAGTGCTCGAGGTCTTTGTTTCTTTTCGCTGGAGTTTGCTTACCGTTAGATAGACAGATTTCACATTGAGTTTCACGGTGGTCTCTGTTGGTGGTCTTTCTTTTCACTGCGGTCGACTTTGGTTTTATTTGTGCACTTTGTAGACAGGTGATGGGGTAGAAGGTGCGCTGTTTGGCCTTTTGGACGGTGGTTCTCTCTCTGTTTTAGATCCAGTTGTTGGTCGGCATTTGTTTTGTGGATTGCCGCTGTCATGGTTTAGATCTGGTTGGATTTAGTTGATTTACGGCGTTGGTTCTGCCGGTTTGCTTTCTCCGGCTTCTTCTTTGGTGTGGCCGGCGGTGGGTTGTCCAGTTCGTGTGTTTGGCCGAAGTTCGTTCCGCCGGTCGCGCGCGATGGCCGTCGTCCCCCCCTTCCCCTCTTTTTTCCCTCCCCATCCTTTCCACCCTCCCCCTTCCTTTTCCCTCCCGCTCCCCCTATTTCTCCTGCTGTCCCCTTGCGCCAACCCTAATTAGGGTTTGGCTGCAAGGCTGCGCCGGCCCTAATTAGAGTTGCGCAGTAATTTTTTTAAAATTTTAATTTTAACTTTTATTTATTTTTAAAATTTAATTTTTTAGGGTCTGTTCTTTATGGCGACTTCTGATCTTTCTTTGGCTGAGTCTGGCCTTTGTGACGGTCTCTTTTTTTTATGCTTGTTGGCACTTGGGTGGCCGATTATCTGAAACAGAATGCTCTGTCTTCTCATGAAAATGTCTCTTATGTTCCTAATTTGGTGGCTTCTCCTTCACCGTCGATCAAGCATCGGGAGGCTACTCCTGGCCCCTCGGGTATGTCAAAGAGTGATAGATCTCTTTTGAAGAGAATTGATGATTCAGAATGTTCTGATGAGGAAGCAGCTGTTCTAGTGAAAACTAGAAGGTTACAAGATCGTTTCTTGAATGGTTCGTTGTCGGCCCGTCAGTTTGGTTTGCTTATGGAGGAACTTGAATACCGGCGGCAGGTCGGTGATGAGAAATGTGTGTTGCAAGTGGAGGTGGACTCACTTTGGCGATAGCTGGCCTCTCGGTCCAGTTCTCAAGATAGAGGTGGTATCGACCGGGGTGGTAGAGGAGGGAGGGGCAATCGGGGTGATTCTAGACCCAGGGGAGGGTTGCCTTTGGTGAGGAAAAGGGAGGAGAAGATATTAGGGCAGACTCTCGGCGCCTTATTGCTTCTTCACCTCATCCATCCTGGGCTGACAAGGTGAAACCAGGGCCTTCTAGTTCTTAAGGTAAGATGAAATTATCTTCCCGCGGACTATTTTTGAAGGAAAGGTAGAAGTTTCTCCACCTCAAGTTATTGCTGAAGAGGGTATTGAATTGTGGGATAACTGTGTTGTTTGTCGATAAAAAAACTACCTTATTTCACTGTTAACAACATTGCCCGTAAGCTGTGGTTGAAAGATGGGTTACAAAAAGTTTTAGTTAGTGACAAGAATTTTTTACTTCTTCAAATTCTCTTCTGTGGATATGGTAGACAAGATTCTAGATTCGGGTCCGTGGCATTTTTTAGAACAAATTAATTGTTTTGTAATGTTAGAGACTGGGTATGCTTTTGTGCAAGGAATCCCTTGATGTTCTACCATTATGGGTTAGACTTTATAATATTCCTGTTGAGTACCTGATAGCTAATGGGTTAAGCTATATAGCGAGTGGTATTGGAAAGCCATTATATGCGGATTCGCTTATTGAGAGTTGTGAGCGAATAAGTTTTGCTAGAGTGTGTTTTGAGGTTTCTGCCTCCAGGGAGCTCGTTGATGAACATGTTATTGTGCCAAATTTGAGTACCTACCAGGAAGCCCCCTCTGATCCTGTGATTGTTCAGGCAAATTATCAGTGGCACCCTCCAGTTTGCACGGTGTGCAAGTGCTTCAAACATGCTATCATATCTTGTACTCGGCCTGAGAGCATTAGGCCCCCTCCTCCTTCAATGTCTGTTCCGAAGCGATCTGACATGACCCCTCTTGCCTCTGTTATTGCTCTGGCGAAAGAAGCAGAGTGGTCAACCGTGAAAAGTAAAGGCAAGAACAAAGTTAGTAGGGATTCTTCGTCTCCTTTATTTCATGATCATGTTCAGCAGAGCCGTAGTCAGTTGGAGACTAGGCATCAGCATGAGCTTGATAGCCATATTCAAGCTAGTGTCCAACATGTTTCTTCTAAGCAGGAAGTCAGTACTCAGCAGTCTTCTGTAACGCCCCTAATTTTCGGAGCGTTAATATCAAATAACAGAGTCAGAAAACCTCAAAATAATTTCAAAAAAAGTCTCCCTAAATGGTCATTCAGAGCATGTACTAATTAACCCAAAGATACATCAATAAATATCATAGCAGCCTAAGGCATTTACATGATCCAAATTACATCTTTGTTCCTCCTGGATGGACAGAATAACTAGAGTTATGAGCCTTTGACAATAACTCCCTCCTTAAGGACATATCTGCTGGCACACAAAGTCTCTTATGGAACCAAACTACACCGTGCTCGTCAATTCTGAACTCAGACTGTTTTTCATTAATAATGTTCTCGATAATGCGAACTATACCAGAATCTCCGTCTTGAGCCTCCTTGATCCTGCTAATCAAGGTAGGTCGTACCTGCAATGCAGCCAAGTACTCTCCACCATCTTGCCATCTGATCTCCATATCCAAGTTCTTCATATCTTCTAATAATTAAGGTTGACAGGTGATAAGTGCTGCTAAGTTTCCTGTGCTCTTCATACTAAGTGCATCGGCCATGACATTCGCCTTACCGGTTGATAGTGAATTGTGCAGTCATAGTCTTTCAAAAGCTCTAACCAATGCCTCTGTCTCATGTTCAGCTCCTTCTGGGTGAAAATATACTTAAGACTTTTATGGTCAGTGTATATCTCACAGGTCTCACCATACAGGTAGTGCCTCCATATCTTCAAAGCAAATATCACAGCTGCTAACTCAAGATCATGGGTGGGGTAATTCTGCTCGTAGGGCTTAAGCTGTCTAGAAGCATAGGCAATCACCTTACCATGCTGCATTAAAACACAACCTAAGCCTCTCTTTGAGGCATCACTATATATCACAAAACCTCCAGAACCAGATGGTAAGGTCAATACAGGTGCAGACACCAACCTCTCCTTCAGTTCCTGAAAACTAGCCTCACACTCCTCACTCCAAACAAATCAGTTGTTCTTCTTAGTCAACTGAGTCAAAGGCATAGCTATTCTCAAAAAACCTTCTACAAATCGACGATAGTAACCTGCCAATCCTAAAAAGCTTCGCACTTCAGTAACAGTGCTAGGCCTCTGCCAATCGGACACCGCCGCAATCTTAGAGGGGTCAACAGCTATTCCATCCTCAGACACCACATGTCCCGAAAATGTAACTTGCTCAAGCCAAAACTCGCATTTCTTAAATTTTGCATACAACTGGTTATCCTTCAAAGTCTGTAAAATAATTTTAAGGTGCTCACTATGCTCCTCCTCTGACTTAGAGTACACCAAAATATCGTCAATGAAAACAATAACAAACTGATCCAAATACTGCCTAAACACGCGATTCATCAGGTCCATAAAAGTAGCAGGGACATTAGTCAACCCAAAAGGCATCACTAAGAACTCGTAGTGATCGTGAGTCCTAAACGCGGTCTTTGGCACATCCTCTGCCCTAACTTTTAGCTGATGGTATCCATAACGCAAATCTATCTTCGAGAAAAACCTTGCTCCCTAAAGTTGGTCAAACAAATCATCTATCCGTGGTAAAGGGTATTTGTTACGTCTAGTGATCTTATTCAGCTCACGGTAGTCGATGCCAAGCCTTAACGTGCCATCCTTCTTCTTGACGAACAAGACAGGGGCACCCCAAGGTGACACGCTAGGACGTATAAACCCCCTATCAAGTAGTTCTTGAATCTGTTCCTTTAACTCCTTCATCTCTGTAGGCGCCATTCGATACGGAGCCTTGAAAATAGGTGTCGCACCAGGCACCAAATCAATCGTGAATTCAACCTCACGATCGATGGGTTTTCCGCAACTCCCTCGGAAACACCTCAGGAAAGTTGCGTACTGCGCTTTCCACACCTTGTGCCATGTGTGACTGAGATAGTTCTGGGCGGTCTCTCTTGCATGCCTTGGCATCTTTCCTCTCTCTGTAGTCCTTTGCCTCAGCCTCAATGGTCTTTGCAATATCCGCGCACTGAACATAGGTCTCAATCGGGACTAGAACAATGCGCTGCCTAATACTAGGCTTGAGACCCCAAGTAAACATTTGCACTCTATCCTTTTCATCAGCCACCAACTACTTACCATAACGAGATAGTCGCGTAAACTTGACCTCATACTCAGCGATGCTCTCGTTCTCCCCTTGCCTCGGGTTAAGAAAATCACGATACATTTGTTCTTTTACACTCCTAAGAAAATAGCGGTCGAAGAACAGGTCCTTAAACTGATCCCATGTCATTGCTTTGCGTTGTTCCACCGTTTTACTATCCTCAATAGTTTTCCACCAGTGGTCTGCTTCCTCGTCTAGCTTATACACTGTGAGTTCTATCTTTTCCTCATCAGTGCAACCCCATAGGCCTAAACACACACTTTCGCAAGTCGAGAAATCCATTTCTCTACCATAATCGGATCGTATGTACCTCCAAAAGGTTCTACATTCCTCTTGTCAAATTGCTCTAACAAACTACGAGTCTGAGACTGCCCATGATTAGGATTCAGATTTGGGTTCGGCTGATTTTGTTGATTTAGCTGAGCTTGTTGGTTCGCTAGTAGCTAAGTCAGCTGAGCTTGCTGATTTGCCAGGATAGTCAGAAGATCTTGCGGATTCTCATTCCCGGTGACATTTTGACGCTTCGCATTTCGATTGTTGGCTAGCCTATTATTACGACCGCTTGCCATTACTACAAAAGAAAACTAGAATCATATACTAATTAGGATAATAAACTTAAATCTACCCATCCTACCCATCTCACAACTTATCTGATCCTAAGCATATAAGTCTACAGGAGTTTAAACCTATAACTCTGATACCAACTGTAACACCCCGAATTTTTGGAGCGTTAATATCAAATAACAGAGTCAGAAAATCTCAAAATAATTTCAAAAAAAGTCTTCCTAAATGGTCATTCAGAGCATGTACTAATTAACCCAAAGATACATCAATAAATATCATAGCAGCCTAAGGCATTTACATGATCTAAATTACTCCGACACGGAGTTCCAAAATAAATTCCAAATCCACATAGGTCAGGCTATTGTACGTTATAAAAATAACCAAACTAAATGCAAAACTAAACTACTAATATTGGCTCTGATATAAAATTTCTAGCTCTAAATCGCACAGCTAGCCCTGCAATCCAGTCCCCTTTTTACTGATCACCCGAGAGAAGAAAATAATAAGGAAGTGAGCCAAATGCCCAATAAGGTCGCTCAACGGACCAACCAAAAGGGATACAAAAAAAATGTCTGAAGAACGAAATTTCAGAGGTACAAAACTTTAATGGAACAGATACGAGACAGAATTTAAAAGTGTCAAAATATATTTTTGTACAAAACATAATTTCAAAATGTCAAAAATACATAATTGTACAGAGACATACACTAGAGAGCCATTCGGAATAAGGTCACACATGCCATCACTGACATGTGAAACCGGGTTCAGAAAATAAGATCGCGATCTCTAGCTCATCCCACTGAGCTAGTCCACGTTCCAATCTATGTGGATAAGTCAGAAACAGAAAAGTCACATACACTGTGACATGGCTCACATAGTTACCTATACATGTGTTCAAGAAATTTGACCAGACACGAAAATCAAAGTTTATGATGTAAACTAATGGGTCATATGCCCACGGCACATAATAAGTGTTTCCAATAGGTTACCGAACGTCGTTACTAGAACTTAACGGGTACTTACAAACAAATTCAAACGGATTATTTTGATAATTCTAGAACGCACGCAGAAGTGTAATTATATCAAAAAGAACAAAATCATGAAGAAAACGGAAACTGAACCAACTGAAGTAAACATATGAATGAATTGAATCGATTAACAATATTTATATATACACACACACACACACACACACACAACTGGACTCAAAACAGGATTACAACTCATGTGACGAAATATCTGGACAGACGATAAGAACTACAGAAGCATCAACGAATTTCCCATTGAAAAGGTAAGAATTCATAAGGAGGCTTTAACAAGAGAATGAATATAATAATGTGACAAACATTATTCTAGCCAAAGAAAAGGACACTCAGGGTCAAAGGCTAATGGAATGTTAGAATAAGGATTAACAGGAGAAGGAAAGTCCAACATAAGTGATTCAAGCACTCATTGGCACGCTCAACGAGACCTAGAAATTGTGAATAAACAGAAGTGAAACATGAATTGAATTGCATACTACTAAACCGTAGTCATGATTACAATGTCTACAGGAAGGGCACGTGAACGGAGCTTTGGCGTGAGAATTAAGTGTACATCAGAATTTTAGCCATCGCGACAATAGCTTGAAGAAGATATATATATATATATATATATATATATATATATATATATATGGGAGCTGATCCGTTGATAGCGCTAGCAAAATGGGGTATTTTGCTAGTGCGATCTGACCGTCCATCCTGAAAGATGGACGGTCCAGATCGCGTATTTTTGCGGCGCTGTCAGCAGTCCGCTACACTGTCTAGCGGACGACACTTTTTACCGTTTTGCCCCTGCACCCCCTCCGCTACACTGTCTAGCGGAGCACATAATCGAAGCCCACGTTGACAGCCACGGTGTCGTCCGCTAGACAGTGTAGCGGACGACTGACACAGTCAACACGACTGTTACTTTGTCATTATCTTACCGTCCGCTAGACAGTGTAGCGGACCGTTTTTCCCCTTCTTTACTCCGAAACCCTTATTCATTCCTTCTAAACTGCTATTCATTCCTTCTTCTCACAATTCTTCTAGCGGTGTTGGCAAGTAGATCGGCGCAATTTCTTCTCAAGAAATCCTTTATTCGACGAATCAATCACGTAACTTCACAAACCAATCCTTTATTTGTTCATAATCTAGAGTTGTTATCGCGGCTTATGCATGATTTTGAATGTGTGCGAAACGCTGCATTGTGCTAGCGTTTGTCAATGTATCTATACATATATATAGATTATATATGTGTATTGCGTATTATTTGTTCATGTGATTTCACTTGTAAAATCCCATTCCCGTGTCTGTTTGTATCTATGTACATTGCATATACACAGCATGTGAACTTATGTGAGTATTATCTGATCACATGCTAGCGTTGACTGTGCTAGCGTTGTATGTTTGAGAATGTTTACGCTTCCAACCTTGCCGTTTTGCATAATTTCAGTTGCGAAAAATGGATTTCAACCCTGGACCAGAAGATCCGTCCGTATTATACGACCAAGCAAACCATATCAGTACGCTCATATGGGATGGTGGAGTAAGATACTTATTTTATCAACTTTGTTATTCTTGGGAACGTTGTATATCGTTTAATTTGCTTAAATTGTATTTATTAATTCGTAGGAAAGAGCACTTCTCAACACGGTAGAAGTATCCGATAATTTTAAAGAATGGAAATTGAACAGAACCCAGAAAAGATTACTGCGTGGGATTGGGTTTGGGATTTTCACGCGTGGGCAGATCTTTCAACAACTTGACCGGCACTTAATAGGTGCCCTTGTTGAAAGGTGGAGAAGTGAAACGAATACGTTTCACTTCCCTCTCGGAGAGCTGACAATTACCCTAGAAGATGTAGGGTTCATCTTAGGGTTACCGGTGACGGGGCGGCCGGTAATAGCTCCTCCGTCGGAAGCAACGAATAAGAGGACCGCTAGGGACTTCTTTACTTCGATACCCCAGGATCAATTTAGCACTGGGGGTATCAAGTTGAAATGGTTGGTAGATACCTACAAGGTTCTGCCGGATAACTACACGGATCAGATGCTTGTGCTGTACACACAAGCTTTCCTCTTGTGGGTGATGGGGGCAATTCTGTTCCCAACAACGTCGAAGAATACCGTCAGCGTCAAATATTTACCGTTGTTGGGTAACCTGCTGGAGGTTGGGGATTATGCCTGGGGAGCCGCAACTCTTGCGTACCTCTACCGAGCATTGCACAAGGCAACGAGGCCCGACTCCAAAGCGATATGTGCATGTCTCTCGCTATTGCAGGTATATCATACAATTCTTGATTACTCGCTCGTTTCTTTTTTTTTGGGTTGAATTGACAATAAAATTTGACGATACTTTATTTAATTTGTCTTTGCTCTCAGGTGTGGTCTTATGAACACCTTGCTACCGGCGCACCCACGCGTAGGGACGGAACCGATAATGTGTGGCCTCGGTTGTGCGCCTGGGAGTACAGTCGGAAGGACAGCCACTACCAGAGGAGAGACGATCCCCATCACAACATTACGTACTATCGGGGGGAGCTCGACTCGTTATCTCCTGGCCAGATGCGATGGGCACCGTACAAACATTTGGCGCGACGGGTGGGAGAGTCGTTCGTCTTCACGCTCTCTGGGTTGCAACGCACACCCCTGATCCACTTCGAGGTCGCAGAGTGGCAGCTGCCAGATCGCGCTATGCGCCATTTTGAGTGCCTGCAGGGGTTGCCAGCAGGCGCGCCGGATATGAGGCTTAACAGGAACCCACCGGGTGTCCCTCGGTTTGGCAAGGCAAATGCGCACGACTTGTGCGCACGAGAACTTGAGGTTTGGGATTCCTGGCAGGACACGCTGGCGGCCATTGTGTCGGAGCCTGACCCCGTGATCAGCATCGAACAGTACAATGGGTGGTACTACCGCATCACCCGGAGGAGAGTAGCTCCAGTAAGGTTTGAACGCGGGGAGAAGTACCACCCTAGGGGTCAGATCGATGAGCACATGGCATACAATCTGGTAAGTTGGCCAATAAGTGCTTTAATTGAACTTGATGATTCTAACTGTGTATGAAGTTACTTATTTATTATCTCTCTGGATGTAGGTTAATGCCTCGTTCGCCTTCTTCCAGAAGTTGCGCGAGCGGAAGGATTTGGTGGATGCAATGGGCGAGGAGCTTCGCCAACAGGCTGATGCGTTGGCGTATGGCTGCGGGAATTTTTTACACCAAGCATCGGGCCAGCCTTCCGGCGTCAGCCCGGGAATGGGTTATCCGGGGTGGCAGCCCCCATATGTGAGCGAGGGATACACCGATCCCTCGGGACAGACTTCGGGAGTGAGCCAGGGATATGGTGGTCCCTCTGTACCGGGAATGGGTGGTGATTGGGGACAGCCAAGCACCATGGGCCAGGCTCAAGCGCCGTGGGAAGACTACAGTGTGCCCTCCTTCTCTTTGCTATTGGACTCGGAACCCCAACCCTTCTCTCAGAGTCAAGTCACGCAAGACTGGGGTTTCGGACACATCAGTCTGTCGGAGACACTGCCTATTGTCCCATGGGCAGGACCATCTACTGCCGAAGGAGGGCAATATCCCCCGGTCGACCCCCTGGAAGGAGTGCAATATCCCCCCGTCGACCCCCGAGGGCAATATCGCAAAGGGCATCCAGTGAAGCCCCTAAAGCCGCATAAATGCCAAATAATCACAGAGCGTTATTTTAGCGGCTTCCCCCGGGACAAAGCGTTGTATAGTGTGAATCATCCGGAGGGCATGGATTACACTTGCGAGTGGGGAGAAATGGCCTCCCTGGCTCCGGGGAGTTGGTTAGACAACGGTGTCATCTCCACATACGTGGAGATTCTGAAGGAAAGGGGTCGGGAGCGGCTGAACGAGTACCCGGCTATTTTTTTGGTTGATGCCTTTTTTCATAGCCTCCTAGTGTCTGAATGGCATGAGTGGGTCGAGCAAAGGCGGAAGAAAAAGTTGAGCCAGTGGAGACCGTCCGCTAACCTACGAGCGTATCTTGCTAGGGATAGTCCAGTGAGCGCAAGTGTTGCCGACGTGTTTCTAATCCCATTTTTAGGGGAAAGCCACTGGTACTTGGTTTGCTATGAACCGGTGGAGAAAGTCGTATCGGTGATCGACAGTCTCCACGACGATACCGCCTTTATGCCTGTGCTGCAGATGTACAAAGCCCAGTTGGATTCAATGGTAATATTACGATTGTTGTTTAACAGTTATTGTAACTTGGCATAAATGTTAACTCGTGTCTTACGCCGTTTTATGTTTCTTGCAGAATATATTTTGTGCAATGGTCAATGGTGTCCGTGGTAACCCTGTACCGGCGCGGCCAAAGCTCGATTGGCGACTGAAGAAGAGGAGGCCCAAGCAACGTAACACTTCGGACTGCGGCGTTTTCCTTTGCATGTACATGGATTACATTTGCCGGTCCGAGAGCCTCAAGGCGGCGGTGTGGAGCCAAGCAGAAGTAGACACCTTTAGATATAGAATGGCTTGGCAAATTATGAAAGGCCGGCCTAGAGCGGTTACGTGTATTGTAAATCCGGCAAATGCCGAGAATCCCTCCCAACATGATTCCCCCCGTTGACATTGTACCATTACACTTTATTTTTTTTTAATAAACTATGAATATTTAGAAAGCTCTCATTGATTTGTGTTGAAGATTATTGATTGATTGTTTTGTCTGATTTTCGTTGAAGATGATTTGAGTTTGGTTGATTGAAAAGCAAAATCTGTCCGTTAGACAATGTCGCGGACAGTGGGGGAAGTGAGAATTTTCTAAGTGTAAGAAGGCTTTCTGCTGGCCTGTCCGCTAGACAATATCGCGGACGGTGGGGGTGGGGAAAAAATCATTCTGCTGGCCTGTCCGCTAGACAATATCGCGGACAGTGGGGGTGGGGAAAATTTTCCAAGTGTTGATATAAGGCAATCTGCTAGCCTGTCCGCTAGACAATATCGCGGACGGTGGGGGTGGGGAAAAAATCATTCTACTGGCCTGTCCCCTAGACAATATCGCGGACAGTGGGGGTGGGGAAAATTTTCCAAGTGTTGATATAAGGCAATCTGCTAGCCCGTCCGCTAGACAATATCGCGGACGGTGGGGGTGGGGAAAAAGGCATTCTGCTGGCCCGTCCGCTAGACAATATCGTGGACGGTGGGGGTGGGGAAAAAGGCATTCTGCTGGCCCGTCCGCTAGACAATATCGCGGACGGTGGGGGTGGGGAAAAAGGCATTCTGCTGGCCCGTCCGCTAGACAATATCGCAGACGGTGGGGGTGGGGAAAAAGGCATTCTGCTGGCCCGTCCTCTAGACAATATCGCGGACGATGGAGGTGGGGAAAAAATCATTCTGCTAGCCTGTCCGCTAGACAATATCGCGGACAGTGGGGGTGGGGAAAAAATCATTCTGCTAGCCTGTCCGCTAGACAATATCGCGGACAGTGGGGGTGGGGAAAAAATCATTCTGCTGGCCTGTCCGCTAGACAATATCGCGGACAGTGGGGGTGGGGAAAAAATCATTCTGCTGGCCTGTCCGCTAGACAATATCGCGGACAGTGGGGGTGGGGAAAATTTTCCAAGTGTTGATATAAGGCAATCTGCTAGCCCATCCGCTAGACAATATCGCGGACGGTGGGGGTGGGGAAAAAGGCATTCTGCTAGCCCGTCCGCTAGACACAATGTAGCGTTATGCAGTTTTAATAAATTGGCGTCCGAAGACAATGTATCTCAAACGGCACAATTAAGCGAGAAAAAATTTGAAAACATAATGAACATGTATACAATAAATTTGGTTATTATTAATAAATTAGGGTTCACATTGGGGGAAATAAATTTTTTCACAAGCGCTCCGATCAAATATTACAACTTGAAAATCCCACCACCCAAGGTGTTCAAACACTACAAAGTCCCCGAGTTCGAGGCCATGCTGGCGCACGAAGACGTTCCAACCCTCTGCGAATTGCTTTTTTTGGGGTCGGCCGGGCTTCAGCTTGATTTCAACCTGCCAGGCCCCCTTGCGGCTATATAATCTTGAACTGTCATGAATTGTTGTAAATTGATTGGTAAAGGCTTCCGGTATGTCCTAACAAACACAATACAAAAAATAGGTTAGTTTTTAACCAAAAGATCAAACTTTTAACACACGAAAATACAGAGAAAGAGGGATGGGCTACAAGTTCATTCTCAAATCCCGGCATCATGACTTTGAAAAAGTGTTTGCCTGCTAGGTGCAAGTTGCCAATAAAATCGTAGGTGGTCTCCGATCCAGAAGCCATCGAGGTCGGCGATGAGGGGAGGACGGTGGTGTCGCCGGAGATGTGGGTCGCCGTAGATGGGGTAGCGGCTTGGGTTAGATGTTCGAGAGAGATAGAGAATATAGCGGACTGATAAAAGCTGTTGCCCGTTTTGATTAATATGTACAATAGGATAGAGGTCCGCTACATTGTATAGCGGACATAAATGAAGACCAAAGGTTTTTCTGCGATGACGTCCGCTACATTGTATAGCGGACATAAATGAAGACCAAAAGTTTTTATGCGATGACGTCCGCTACATTGTATAGCGGACATAAATGAAGACCAAAAGTTTTCTGCGATGATGTCCGCTACATTGTATCGCGGACATAAATGATCACCAAAAGTTTTTCTGCGATGACGTCCGCTACATTGTATAGCGGATATAAATGAAGACCAAAAGTTTTCTGCGATGACGTCCGCTACATTGTATCGCGGACATAAATGATCACCAAAAGTTTTTCTGCGATGACGTCCGCTACATTGTATAGCGGACATAAATGATAACCAAAAAATTAGGACTATGCATATCCGTCCGCTACATCAGAAATCGCTACATCAGAAAAAATAATTCCGGTATTCGGTTGAAAAATTATTAGAAAAAATTATTACAAATGTCAAACTTATATAAAAATTATTACAAATGTCAAACTTATACAAAAAATTAAAGGTCCACTGCAGCTTGTCCGTCCTCATCTTCGGCGTCATCTTCTGCCCCATCTTGCAAACCCCCGGGACTTATCCCCAATGCCTTGTAATGGTTCCGCTTGTCGTGGTCGGTCATTTTGTTGCACAATGCACACCTTCGCAGCTTTTTAGGTTGAGTTGCCGTTTCAATTGAGCTTTTCATTCGCGTAGATCTCTTGCGGCCTTTCGTTTGCGATATAATTGGATCCAACGGCCGGATATCATTGTCGCCTTCCTCCCCCGGCTCGTCATCTTCGGATTCCGTCGTAGGCTCGGTGTCAACCGCATTGGTGACTGAAGCTGCTTCCAACTGGTCGACGATGGGCTCTTGCTGCTGAGCTACATCGAGGAGATGTTTATAACCGACCATTGTAGCAGCAGCCTTTACGGACAAACGGGTGAACATCGTCACCAGATGATTATACCGCAACGTCTCTGATTCTTCAAAGTCAGTATACGGGTGCTCCGGAAAGGAAATGGTACCGTGCAACCTGTTTGCACCTTTCGTCCACCGTGGCAAGACGTATTTATCGGGGATTGTCCTGATATTCTTCTGGGTGAAAAACCGCAGAATGTGTCTACACAGGATGCCATGGAACTCAAACTTCTTGCAAACACATGTCACCGAGTCCGTCAATGTGTCGTGGCTCACCGTATAAATTCTGCGCAGCTTCTCAGGGACGAGGTCATTCACGAGCGAATAAACCTTGTACTCACGCGTAGACATTTCTGCCACCTTGTTTATACTGTATCGTCCCGATTTTCGCAGCTCTACTTGGTATAGCAAGAAGATCTCCTTCGTATAGACTTTGGCACCGTTCAGCTCCAGCGGGGTCTCTAGCAACCTTCTCCTTTGTTTGTACGTTGTTGCAAAGTCGGCAGCCCTTTCTTTTACGAACAACGAAGCTACCGCTTTTTGTGCGGATGCAACGAAAGTCTTCAAATTGGTAGCTGTACCCACATAACTATCGAACGTGGCATTCATAGATTCACTCCTGCCCGTCGTTTTCATGCCCGCTGAAAAATACCTCCTCGTGTAAACGCCAATCCATTGCTCTTTGCGCTCGTACAAGTGCCGGAGCCACTCGTTGTCTTGCAATGAGTAATCCCGAACAAGCTTTTCCCACCTCTCCTCGAATTCTTCAATCGTTAAGGACTTGGTAATGCACTTGTCAAAATCCTGTTTAAAGTCTGGATACTTTGCGTACACGTGATGCAGACGTTCAGGGTATTTGTTGCTTATGTGCCAAGTGCACAAGTTGTGCCGGGTGTCTGGGAAGACGGTCGCAATAGCCTTCTTCATTGCCAAATCTTGATCGGTGATGATCACTTTGGGTGCTTTGAAGTTCATTGCTTCCAGCCACGTCCTAAACAACCATACAAAAGAACCCTCGCTCTCGTCCCTTAACAAGGCGAACCCGAACAGGATGGAGTGATAGTGATGATTGACGCCGGTGAAAGGAGCGAACGGCATCGAGTACTTGTTGGTACGGTATGTGGTGTCGAAAGTCACGACATCCCCAAAATGCTTATAAGCTAGTCTCGAACGACCGTCGACCCAAAAAATTGTACTAACTCGATGCTCTTCGTCAAGTTTATAGTCGAAGGTAAACTGCGGGTCCTCCATCTGCATCCGTTTCAATAGGCTCATTGTCGATTGCGCATCATTGAGGTCATACGCGGCTCGTCTATGGGTTCGGACCGCGTTACGAACGTCTGTCGTGTTAAAGTTTAAATTTTGAATTCCCCCAGCCTGTTCAGCAAGAACATTAACAATCTCAGTAGGTCCAATTCGCGCATTGCTCATTGTGTGAATTAGGCTCCTCGCGACCTTACCCATCTTCTTGTGTTGATGCATCTGACTCACCTTAGAAGGAGTTACTAACGGGTGATTGTGTGCCAGTTCCAGGCTGGTAATAAGCCAATGATCATGATTGGCTTTGTAGCTTACGAACATCTTGACCTGGCAATTTGTGCGCTCAAAGCAGTCCCGTCTTCTACGCGAATATCCTATTTCGTCATCACTGTCATCATTCCCTACGCGTGTCTCATTTTGCTGTGGATTTCTGCCCCTATGACACTCGTATAAACGAGAGCATATCTTTTTTGTTACGTTGCTCGTTCTTGTAGTCTTTATTCTAATGCCAAAACCAACCCTCAATGAATACGCTCGAAAACATTCTTCAGCTTCTTCCAATGTTTGAAACGTTCGTCCCAGATACGGATCACTAGCATCTACGGGGACGTTGGAGCTCGACACGAAATCAGACATTGTGAAACAAGACCTGTGTAGAAATAGACTACGCTTAACAATCAAATGGCATTTCTAACTGAAAATATTACCTAAAAATTACCTTGACGAATAGACCAATTTAGGATGACAAACATACCGTATGCATAACCCCTGAAAGTGTCTCCAAATTAACAATTATTAATTTACTGAACATAACAAATTAAAATTACTAAGATAAATAGACGAATTCATCATGCCAAAAAATCGAATTAAACTATAATTTTATTTAGAGTTTACAAATTACACCTTTTTTATGAACATCATGTCTAGAACATCACAAATTGAAGAATAGAGTGACAAATTTCTAGAACATAAAAAAAAATCTATACGTTTTTGTCCGACCAAAATAAAATTATATTTTACCATTCAATCCATAAAGAAAACTTCACCATTCGCAAACTTACCTTACTTGAGTGAAGCTAAGTTTTACTCGAAGCTTGAAGGGAGCAGAAAATTGTAGCGAGTCCGAAGGAGGAGAGAAAATTGTAGCCGAAGGAGCTTGAGGAATTCCGACAACCCGTTGTGTGTAGAAATAAAGGTACAAACACGTAGTAATGTGTCAGTTGAGTCAGTCGTCCGCTACACTGTCTAGCGGACGACACCGTGGCTGTCAACGTGGGCTTCGATTATGTGCTCCGCTAGACAGTGTAGCGGAGGGGGTGCAAGGGCAAAACGGTAAAAAGTGTCGTCCGCTAGACAGTGTAGCGGACTGCTGACAGCGCCGCAAAAATACGCGATCTGGACCGTCCATCTTTCAGGATGGACGGTCAGATCGCGCTAGCAAAATACCCCATTTTGCTAGCGCTATCAACGGATCAGCTCCCTATATATATATATATATATATATATATATATATATATATATATATATATATATATATATAAAATTCTCACGCACCGAGTCCAATACAACCATCAGAATGACGAAAAAGAATAAAAATTGAATACATTATGCTGAACACAAACATTAAGATCAGTTGTATATCAGATTTAAAAGAATACACCATGACAAATCTAAGATTGATTGGTCCAACACTGATTGGGATTTCAAAATAACAGATCCTTACCTCTGATCGTGATTAAACCCAAAATTTGATATTCTCAATTCAATTGTATCAAAAGCCCTAAAAATTGACGAACTCAAAGATTTCAATTAAATTCCAATGACAACGAAAATTCGTAGACTACTACAATCCCAAATCAAAAATCAATTTTAAATCTTACCTCAATCAATTTGTAAAATCCCAAGAAGTCTCTTCCTAGGAATTCTTTGGAGGCTCCTCTGAACTTTGGTGTATTCCTATGAATGTACGTAACTATCAGACACCTAAAAGATATATATTTATATTCCTAAAACAAATAGAATTTCAAAATACCCATTACGTCCCAAACTCTCTAATTTGATTTGATTTGATTTTCTTCTTTTTTTTAAGCATTTAAATATGAGGGGTCTAACATCTTCTCTACCAGAGGTACCTTGTCATTTTCATAATTTGCCTAGTGATGATCTTGCTTTGCATTTAGATTCTGGCCTGATTGTGCACTCTGAATCGGGCTTTGATCCGGATTCTGATTCTGATTCTGATTCTGATTTAGTTTCCTGCTCTCCTACTCCTAATAATAACATGTCTTCTCTTTTTGGTTAGTAAAATAAATCTTGACTTTAGTATTAATAATAATAATAATAATAATAATAATAATAATAATAATAATAATAATAATAATAATAATAATAATAATAATAATAATAAGAAGAAGAAGAAGAAAAAGAAGAAGAAGTCTCCCTGTAGGGGAAATTTCACTTGACTCTTACTTCTTGGCTTGTAGCATCCTTTTGGTTTTTGGTATTATGCATAACATCCTTTGCTGGAATTCTCGAGGATTCAACACAAGCGGTAAGCAAGTGGAGGCTCATCATATGATTGCCTCCTTAGGTGTTATGCTTTTTGGGATCTTAGAAACTAGAGTAGCCGCCCCTAATGCCTCAGTTATATATGACCGTAGATTTCCTGGTTGGTCCTTTATAAATAACTA